>JASAOG010000217.1:692500-762500 GCA_030265305.1 Biomphalaria pfeifferi
TATCAACTATCGATCTTTTCCTTTTCAATAGATATGTATGTATGTATGTATGTATGTATGTATGTGTGTATGTGTGTATGTGTGTATGTATGTATGTATGTATGTGTGTATGTGTGTATGTATGTGTGTGTATGTTTGCATTTGTGTATGTGTGTATGTGTGTATGTGTGTGTGTGTATGTGTGTGTGTATGTGTGTATGTATGTATGTATGTATGTATGTATGTACGTATGTGTGTATGTGTGTATGTATGTGTGTATGTGTGTGTGTATATGTGTATGTGTGTATGTTTGCATTTGTGTATGTGTGTATGTGTGTGTGTGTATGTGTGTATGTATGTATGTATGTATGTATGTATGTATGTATGTTACTTATAGACATCAAAACCGCTTGACCAATCTTGATAAAACTAGGCAGGAATGTTCCTTGGGTACTAACTTAGACCGTAGTGTTTGTATTGTAGCCCTAAAACAAATTTAAGACCCTTAAAAAAAATAAAGTTGTCCGACTCTATTACAGCTATAGTATTTTATGGATCTAGACCATGGTTAACAATGTTGACATGAGAAAAGATTTAAACCTAGATCTAATTTTAAGAAATACACTTTGCGCAAATAGTTTTTTTACTTTGACACATGAAAATACAAAAGAAGGTCCATTGATTTCATTATATAATAAAATTAACCTTCAATTTTGTGTTTCAAAAGTATTTTTTACATAAATTAATTCCTTATATCTGTGACTACAGATTTCCTGATGAACATTCTTTCATTAGACAATACCGTAATGAATCGCGTACTAAAAATTAATTCGTTTAATTGTTTAATTTATAATCCCATCCCTAGATCTAAAACTCTAATTCAACTCTAAGATGATAAAACTTCTCTTCGCACAGATAGTTTTATACTTTAACACATAAACATATTAATTGAAGTCCATTCATTTCATATTTTGATCAGATAAACATTCAAATTTGGTTTTCTAAAGCTACATTCGTCTACGAAAGCTGCGTAGCCGTGTTGAGGTAGGCCTATATTCATTCAAAAAAAAAAGGTCACGCATGCGCAACATAGAATGAACTCTATAAAAGCCAATTTTTAACTCTAGATTAGTGTAGTTTTAGATCTATGTCTACCTAAAGATCTACTTTATACTGTAACACATGAACATACAAAATTAAGTCTATTCATCTCAAATTTTAATCAAATATATGTAGGCCTGCAAGCAAATGTTTTAATTTGAACAAATGGATTTAAGCCTATTAGCTATTCTGATTGGATAGCTTCATTCCCACTATTTTTACATTGACACAATCGCTTTACTTATTACATTATTATTTCGTTTAATTGTTTACAAAACACTCTCAGTGACTATATCGACAGTAATGCGCAAATAAAAAAGCGCGGGTAGCGGGTAACATATGTCTAGTATTTTATATATTACAGATATTCGTTTAAAAAAAAAAGGAGATGGTTACGTCCTACAGTATATCCCAGTGTTAATCCAATCGTGGTAGTTAATTTGAGAGTTTAGCTCTACCAAGTTATTGCTTCTCCTGGCTCATTCAGGCAACCCGTTATGCATAAAATCTCAACACTAGGAGAAAAAATTGTCCGTAGTCACGTAAAAAAATCACGAAATCAAACATTTTTAAGGAATTAAGGGGCTGTAAAATATTCAGATACATTAATTTCAGCCTGTTTAGGATAAATGTAAGATGTGAATCAAGAACAAGGGGGTAGAAAGGAACAGAGGTGTCAAGTCTGTTCTGCAAAACAAAATAACAGATTTGATTTTATTTTTAGTAAGAATTACAAAGAGCAAATATAATGTCACCAGGTCCGAATTTTATAATGCTGGAGCCCTTTGCAATCGTCAATGGAGGCACATTATTACGAATGGGGAGAGGGAATTGACCTTGCAATTTGGGACCAATGGAATCGTTGTGAGTTCCACCAATGAGGTCTAGGTCGCATTGTCGGCCACCAAGCTATAGCCCGTATTATGAAGTGCTGAGCACAGTACGTAACACCCAAAAGATAAATGGGATTTGAACTGACGGTGATACTTTTCGGAGTTCACATGAAACTAAATATAGATATTCATTGTGTTTTGTTCCTGGTTCCGCTTGACACTCACGTGCTGTGATTGTAGATAGAAAGATGCCATCTGTGTGGCGTGGTCTTAGTAAAGGAAATCAGTATCTCTGCCTGTTTTGCTTTTATTATATTTTACGCGAAGTGCTCTTCTTTTGTGACGAAGCAAGGTGCACCAACTGTCACGTCCTAAGTTCTCTTGACCCCTTTGTACAGTGTCACGTACGCTTTATCTATATTTAGCTCAAGGTTTGTCGGCAAGATTTCAGCTAGCTCGGGGATATCCAAGTAGACAGAAACCTTTTATTAGAATAATTGTGATTGGTTAGAAATGTTAATTATTGTACGTTAAGATGTATTTTATTGGTCAATTGTGGTAACGCCCAATGATCTGAAAACTTGAAGATATTACCGCCAGTCTAGAGCGGAACGTGTTAGAGAGAAGATGTACTTACGTCTCGTATTGTAACTCAAAGGAAGATGACATGATCATATTATTGTGTAGATCATTTAATTTAGTAGAAATATATATATTTTATGTTTTATTCAATCACAGTATATCATTGTAATTATTTGTGAATAGCTTTTCCAAGTTTTGAATTAAAGTATTTGAATTTGACGAGGAGAAGTTTCTTCATTGAATATAATATAATATACTTAGATCGTCTTATCGACTAGCAACTTCTAGATGATCCTCTTATCAACTGGCAAACTTCTAGATGATCATCTTATCAACTAGCAACTTCTAAATGATCATCTTATCAGCTGACGATTTCTAGATCCTCGGCAATCACGATCATTGATTGTGCAGTTTAGATCAAGTTAATCTTCAACGTGACATCTAGCACATCATAGATCGCGACATACAGGCGCAAGTATTTCTGGCAAACATGATCACATCAGTCACAAGACCCTGTTACACCCAATGCGAACACTGAACTCTGGGTTGCGCTATCTTATCCCCAGGTATCAATAATATTCTTTCAAGATGGCGTCTTTGAAGTTGTTGAGTTTGACTATTGGTTTCCGAATCTCTCCCAATACTCCTCTTTAATTTATTGTGTTTTTCTTTTTCTCGTATCAGCCTCAACATGTCTTCATATCTACTTCTCTTCTTTACTTTTATTTTAATACAATACCTCTATTTCAGTACCTGGAGGGTGGGCGGACAGCTGATTTCCCAAGAAATTTAATAGTCAATTTAATAGTCAATGTATATCGCTGAGAAAATAATTACTAGCTCGTTGTCCACACACAAACTGTAATTTGACTGTTATACTTTTTCAAAGTAAAGATACAGAAATGTAAATTTGGCTAGATACTAAATCTAGGTCTAGATCTTACATCTGTTTCGAAAAGTCTATCGCGTTCTTGAAAGGACTAGAGCTTTCGGAAACTCCCGAATTTAAGGCTTTATTGATTCAAGAATTCAATACATTAAAATTGTGCGCATTGTCTTCCAAGTGTAGATCAAAATGCTTATCATTGGAATATTAAACTGTCTACTAGACCTATACATTCGATTGAACAGGATTCTTTCTCGGTGAGAAGGTGGAAAAAGGGGCGAGGTATAAAAAATGTTTTTAAATCTAATATTTATTAATTTTTTAAGAGTTAAACAATCGCTCAATAAGTTGCTTAACGTAGGTTTTGTCTACCTAAAAAAGTATTTTGAAAATTTTTTTGCCACTTTATGAATGTATACCGTATAAAAAAAAATGTTTCTATTCAAATGTAGAAAGTTGTTGATCTTTTCAGCGAAGTATTACGGAATTTCTGCTTCTGTTACACGAAAAATGAACTTAGACTGCGCTTGGCTAAAAGTTCAATAAATCATTGTAGGAAACATTAGCCATACAGTTGAGTGTACACGTTAAATCCTAGAAGGATCTAATGGATGCTTTGTTTTTCCTGGAGCAGACGACTCAGACTATAAATAGAACGTTTCAGGAAACAAAGGAGCCATGGTTGACATGACCTTGACATTCAGACATTAAAAAAACACATACACACACTAATGGCGACCAGAGACGAATTGAGGTTGTCTAAGACATTTATTATGATCATGGATAAAACAGGAAGTGACTGATAAATATTTTCCTTTCAACTCAGTAACTCCTAACTGACGATACCAACGTTGATTTGACTCCGTTAAATTAAATTAATTTTTTGGTTTTATAAACTTTAATTTGTGTTATATAAAAAGAGCATGCATTATTCTATAATTATATACCTAATATAACATTTCTTGATTACAAACCATAAAAGAAATTGAAGTTTAATTCTAACAGGGGAGTGAAACAACAAACTGAGAGCCAAATGAAGAATTCCATCGGAACGTGGAACATGACGGAGAGAAAGAGTTAAGAATTCGAAGAAAATCACAGTAGTATATGTGTGTGTGTCAGTGTGTGTGTGATTTTGTTGCCAACAGTTAAAGTGGACTATTTCAATTAGTTAACTTTCTCAAAGTCATCATTAGCAAACAACAAGAACAAAAACAGCCCGTTGAACAAAAGCATTGTTTGATAAATCCAAAATAAAAATCATATTCTTCTGTGCACTTAAAAAAAAAAAACCTCTACAAAACGTTCTTTTTGTTTTCTGGCTAAAAGTTGACAAGTTGACAGACAAAATTCTCTTGAATTCTTTCATTTGTATGAGACAGATGCGGTTTAAGTTTTGAGTCCAGACGGAATAATTATAAGTCTGGCTTTTGTTTCGTTTTTAAACTCGTTGTCTGGTGGCAAACTTTAAAATTAATTCTAATTTCAGCTGTGATGTACTAGACCTTGACTGAACCTTGGAGACACGTTTGACATAAATGTGTTGAGTGAACGGCACGCCCATCTTCACACCTACCACATTTCTTTGGAAGAATAATGACATTTCTACACTAGTCATTCCTGACACCTCTAAAACAGCTATACCAGACATTTCTACACCAGTCATTCCTGACACCTCTAAAACAGCTATACCAGACACTTCTACACCAGTCATTCCTGACACCTTTAAAACAGCTATACCAAACATCTATCTTATCTTATTTTATATTATCTATTACAGACGTTAATTGAAAAAAAAGAAGATAATTACGGCCTACGCATTTCATGTGTCAGTCTAGTCATGCATATTAATCAATGACTTAAACTCTGCTAAGTCTTTAGTATTCCTGGCTGATTCTGGCAAACCCATTGCATTCTCTAATGGCACTAGGAAAGAAGGAGCACTTGTACGAATTTGTTCTAGCGTATGGAATAAGAAAATGTTCATTAATCTTTGTGTCTTTCTGATTATTTCATTAGGTTTTTATTTCTTCTATTTGTAAGTTATGTATCTGCTACTTGGCTTTTTATTCTTCCGTTCTGTAGTGTCTCTAAGTTGTCTACAAACATCATTTCTGATACTACTTTACAGTCATTTGAACTCATTTCAGACACCTCTACGCCAGTCATCCCAGAAACCTTGACAGATAGAGCTTTAAACTTCTGTTGTCCGTCTGTCCGTTTGTGAGACTAATTGATTTTTTTGTCTTGGTTTGTGGCAATGTCACTCTTGTATGACATAAGTCTGTCATGAGAAACAAAATCTAATTACATATTTTGTGTCTTTCTATATGAAATGTAAGTAGAAGAAAATATTACAGAATATATCTAATTCTATTGAATACAATACTTATGGGACTAGGTAATGTTTTAGTGACTGATTTGCTCATTAAGTGAATATTACATTTCAACAGAAGCTTCCAATGCAGAAGCCAACGACTTTTAAAAGAAATGCCCAAGGCACACATCGGACAAACCAAATATAATTTATATATAAGTTAAATTCTTATATCGAGTCGCCCCGCTCCTTTTTTAAAATGCCAAATGCAATCATTAGCAGAGCTTATAAAAAGCAGCGACGACTTTTACTCGATTGATCGTTTTCTCTCTACCTTCCCCCCCCTCCCTTTTCCAGCCGAAAACATGACGTTTTAAAACAGAATAGTCAAATATGGCGACATAGTTTATGTAATGGCACATGAATTTATCATAATTATTTTAAGAAAGACTTTGTTGTATTAAATTTAGAATTCATAATAAATGTTTCAATATAAAAGTAGCAATTGAGATGAGTTCCTAGTCGCCCGGGACAGAATTATTATTATTATTATTAAAAATACAAATATTTTAAAGAATGAGCCATATTATAAAAGGAGAGTATTCTTACATTATATTTAATCCTTTGTTTTAAATAATGACATATTCAAACTTTAGACGTTTTTTTAAAAATCGAGATAACTAATCTAAAAGGCTTTTTGATCTTAATAGAATATGCAAACAAACGTGAATAATTAATCTAAAAGGCTTTTTTTATCGTAATAGAATATGCAAAACTTAAAAAGATGATAACAAACCGCTTCTCCACTTAAAAAAAACAACAAAAGCTGTGAGGTACATCAATTGAATATTGATACTAAAACCAGGTAGAGAACATTGCTGATGACATAAACTTGGAGACATTGAAGCAAAATAAGAAACAGAACCCACCCGCTCCTACCTGAGTAGATTTCTAACACCTTCTTTGAGAGCCAAATGAGACCCTCCTACCTAATACCTAATTGAACAAGCACAGTTGAAGATCAATAATGTCAACATGAATAAAAAAAAATAATGCTCTAAAAAATCTGCTTCATTAAACACTTGAAAAAGACTTTGATGTTTCATTTTATTTGTTTAATTTGTTTAATTGAATCTGAGTAATACGTTACAGCGTTCTTCTCTTTGTGAAGGCAAAAAAAAAAAACAACAACAACAACAACAACACCCAGTGACCTTGAAATTCACGTGGTTGAACGTTGACAGGTCTGGTGCGGTGACCTCGACAGATTTGACCTCAGTTTCTTGGCTTTACGTTTCATTAAACAAGCTCTACACCTCCCCCTCACTCACGTACTCCTCACCCCTAACTCACGTAACTCGTTTGCTTTGGATTATAACATTAATGAGAATTTAATTATTTTTTTCCTGTCAAAAGTCATAGAAAATATTGGTTAAACTACAAAAAAATAGTTGATCTGTTCTCAAATAACGCTGACCTGATCATAAAATCTTGTTGGCTATAGTGTAGTGGCATGTCAATAAAGTCAGACATTTTATAAAAAAAAAACAAGCTAGAAAATATTGTCTTCACTATAGCTGGGGGAGGGGGCGTTTTGTGCTATTCAAAGACATTAATACAAATATTTTGTTTGAATATCAAATAATTGTGATAATAGCTCACGGAACATTCTAAAAGTCGACAAAGTTTATTTCAAGCTAGACGAAAAAAAGTGTGTATTACTTCTATCAAAGCTTATATCAGCTCTGTCTGTCTGTCTGGTAACAATTTTGCACACGTTATTTCTCCCACACCCATTCTCGGATCAAGTTGAAACTTAGCATAATTATTTATTATACCTGAAAAAACATGAATAATTAAAAAAAACAAAAACAGACAATTACTCAATTAATTACTGATAATTAATTATTTTGTTTGATACCAAGATGGCAAATTAGTCCTTCAGTATTCAGATATATGGCTAAATATGTGGGGGTTTTGATTCAATGAGAAAAGTGTACACGTTATTTCTTAGCACCCATTCTCGAGTTCAGATTGAAACTTTAAACATTATTTATTGTACATAACAAAACATGAATACATTTTTTTTTAAATTAACTAATTAGCCAATAAATTGTAGGTAATTTATTAATTTACTTGATATAAAAATGGAAATAACTTCTAACTTACTGAGATAAATAGTTGTAAATGTGAAGTTCTTTCCCTTAGAAAGGGTTCACGTACCTTGGCAGCATCATAGCAAATGATGGGGATGCCTACCATGATGTAGCGTGCCGAATAGGAAAAGCAGGGAGCATTTTCCAAAGGCTGCAGCCTATTTGAACAAGCCAAGCCCTTGGACTCGAGACAAAAATGCACCTTCTCAACACAATCGTCAATCTTATTGCAACATATGCATGTGAGACATGGAAGTCATCTGTCAAAATTGAGAAAAGACTAAATGTGGCTCAACACAAATGGCTGAGACGGATTTTGGGAGTCAGTTACACAGATCGGGTCTCAAACAAGGAAATCCTATGCCGAACTGGGAGTCGAACACTTAGTGAGGTTGTGACAGAGCGTCGCATTAGGTTTGCGGGACATGTCCTACGACAAAATGAACTACGCATACCAAGAATTGCGATGACATGGAGGCTAATACGAGGAACGCGCAAACAGGGACGTCCTCGTATTACTTGGCGACACACCTTTATGGAGGACCTCAGAACTGTGGACACCAGGTGGGAGGAGTCTTCAGACATTGCCAATGACAGATCTTTATGGAGACAGCTTGCCGCCCAATGCGCCGTACGGCGTGGGAGGACCTAAGCCAAGGTAAGTATCCCATATCTATGTCCATTACTTTTGAACTAAAACGTTTAGCTAACGAGATTCGAAATAGTAAAAGGCGAAAGATTACAAAATTGATACCCTCAGGATATAATTATAATTATCTTTTTTTTTTTTTTTAAAGGATGTATAGTCTGTTATTAATAAGAAAATAATTACATTAATAGGTCTTCTCGATAGATCCCCCCCCCCCCCCCCCCCCCAAGAATCCCTATTTTCTCCACTCTAATCGCAATGCACACTATACACTGACTGGTCGCTATGATCTGAGTCTGTCAGTCTAATCTCTATGCTGTCAGTCGATCAGCCTAATTGTTATATTTTTCAGATGCTCGTGTAGGCTTTGCACCTATCTGAGTATCATACAGTGAAGTCAGATTTTCAACAGAGCTTTAGTTTCTTTTCTTGATCTAAACGTGACAGACAGATACACAGCACAATAACAATAGCGACATTTTCCTACGATGGCGGATGAAAATCTGGAGCGCAAAGTGAAGTTAGCGTTCTTTAATTTTTAAGAAGTACGAGTTATATACCCGAAGTCATTTTGGGAATATTTTTGTAATTACCAAAATGAACGATCGGATAAGGACTTGCTTTAGTGTTCTGTTAGTTCTAAATTTAATTGAACATGGCGATTAAATATAATGTCTCTTAAGTCCTCCTACAGTCTAGACCAGTGGTTCCCAAACTTTTTTGGGTCGTAGACCCCTTGACATTTTCCCGTTATTTGGTAGACCCCCTGCTTAGCTAATATTGCCCAAATGCAATTTTGCTGATTTATGAACTTCTAATGTGTTTGTTTGCTAATTTCTAACCCTAGTGAAGACCGAAACGTCATAACAACTGTATGAATGTATGAAACAAGTCTTTAAAATAAGCAATGTCTGATTTTCTTCTTAAATTCCGTTTCAAATTTAGATCTTCGACACCCAATAACTTCGACAGTGTCCAAAAAAAAAAACAAAAAAAAAAAAAACATCTTGTCAAACAAAAGCCTTCCGACTTCCATCGTATTTCAGTGTTATACGGAGCAACAGATGAATGTTCTTGTCATTTTCTCTATACATTTGAGCAAGTCATTGCGTATTTAGCTTCTTATGACTGCGTTGATAACAAATTGAAGATATTCCTGCAATCTAGATCTACTACTTTTTAGTTATTTAGTGTATTAGTAACACCCTGTTAAGATTCAACCATAAAAGGTGCTCCATTTGTTGCTACTGATATAATAGTTACAGGGTTTGCTTTTTTCTTCGAAATAGTCCTACAAAACATGAAATGTGCATTCCACTTTATTATCAATGATCAGTTTTCACACAAAGAAATTATTTCGTGAATTTCTTTATCCATAACTAAACGAACATGTGCCAATACAAAAATGCTTCATTACAGGCACTCGTCCGTTTTCGTAGTCACAACTCAGTTCATCAATAGGCCTTTGGTCTTTTTGTTGCTTACAGGAATTCTTGAATAATATCAAATGCAGGTTTGTGTACAAAATAGTTTTAAAAACTTTCAGCCGCTGGCTAAATCAATTATCTTTTCGCCTATTGTATGATGTTATCATAATTTTGCAAGATATTTTAAGACACTTGCAAACCATCATATTTTCCTTAGAATGTGAAAGCCATTGTAGGTCTATTCTCAACTTTATCAGCGAGAGTTCAATAGTTTTTCATATCTTATCAGGCAATATTGTCTCCAATGATCCTCTCGCTTAGGTGGTTTCCTAGTGTCATTACATAAAAATGTTGTTAAAAATTTTAGAAATTAACACCACTGTCTACTTTTCTACTTAGATTCGGCCATGTTAAATATTAGTTATCTGTAGACCAAATTAAGCTTTTTAAATGAGGTATTAAAATTTAAAATATTTTTTTAATTTCAAAAATATAATAAAAATTTAATGGCCTTAAAATAATAAAGTATAAATAATGTATATTTGTATGATATAATTGTTAAGTGCCAGGAAAAGAAGAAGAGGCAGACAGAAAAAGCGATGGGAGGACTACATTAAAGAATGGACGGGCCTGCCATTGAGAGAGCTTCTAAACAAGGCAAAAAAAAGGGAGGAATGGAGAAAGACGGTCGACAAATCTTGCCTGGTGCCCCAACGGTTCAACGGACTAAGGGATAGGTAAAGGTAAGTAAAAAAAAATTAATTCCATTAATGTAACATTGATATTAAACTGAAGACCTTCTTAAATGACATCACTCTCGTGGACCCCCATTTGCATGTCATAGACCCCCAATTCTTTTTTTCACTTTCGTAGACCCCTTGGAAGTCCTCGTAGAAACCTGGGGGTCTATATAGACCACTTTGGGAATCAATGGTCTAGACAAACCACAGCTCGGGTCCGTCTTATAGTTTTACAATGCATCTTTTACGTAAACCTATTGTAGGCCTACTATTATTGGCGTGGAAGAAAGTCTTTCAAGTGTAACTTCTCAGATGATTACGTTCAGACATTTAATAATGCAATTAGTATATTCATTATGGCTTTAGTACGAAACATCAAGTGACGCAAATCTCTACGTTATAGGGTAAAACAGGCACTTTGTGATAAAGTAAAACGGCGCTTTTCTTCTTACTAGACTTAAACCATTGCATTAGTTCTCTAAAGAAACGTTTCCGTGGGGCACCTCTGTTACGCCGAACAATATGTTCGTCCCCCATACGGGATACGTGCCCTGCCCAGCCTGGCTGTCAGACTATAAGAAGTTCATACCGGCTTTTGCCATCCATCCATCCATGGTGCTACGGCCTGCTTCAACACATCCCTCAATTCAGATCTTTCCTGGGCCTTCCGTCACCACGCCCTAACCCCAAGCCGAGGTTTATAGTTAAATTAAAACAGGCTTCAGCGTACGCAAACTCGTTGTACGCTGGCTAGATATCATGCTCAGTGTGAGCATGTAGGGCGTAGAGAAGCTGTGGTATGACCATTTCCTTGGTTTTGGTACGGGACAGTAGACACCGAAGCATGAACACATGGTAATCATTCACCAGCAAAATAATAATAATAATAATAAGGCTTGTCTACGAGTCCGAAGATTAATGAGGAATGTAGTAGTTCCCGTGGCTACGCAGCCCCAGCTGTGACCTACATATTTTGCCACATTCAGGGCAAGCATAACCATTGTCCTCGGCAGCGGATTTTCTTTTGGTCTCAAATGTGTATCCGCGGCCTTTGTATAGCGGGAATTCTTTAAGTCCGACATTTACCCTGGGCAGGACACTATCCTGTATGGGAGACGAATCTCAGACGAACGTATGCCAAAGACTGTCTTTTTTGGTGAGCTAAAAGTGGTCGACGTAATACCGAAACGCTTTAAAGACCAGCTTAGGCGTCAACTTGTCTTAGCTGACATAGAAGAGAGCACCTGGTTGCATGCGGCCTCAGAACGAGACAGCTGGAGGTCACGAGCATACTAAACAACAAAGTCAAAGGTATCTACACCGCTCTACACAATTAAAGAGTAAACAATTTACAAAGCACTTAAAACACATCGGCACATTTTACATTACCTCCCTTTCATTATTCCAAAATAAATCAATCTACAATAAAATGGTGCGCAAATGTTTAATTAGGTCTATTGCATAGACTTATATACACTACTCTAGACTGGACATGGAGATTTTTTAACACTACAATTAATTATAAAGTTGGATCAAGGCGTTGTTTTGTAAAGTAGTTAAAAGAAGTAAAGTTGTGGTTTTTTTTCAACCCTAACCTATGTAACATATAATTTAATTTTTAGATCTAGATACTAGAACTAGTAATTGAATATAAAAATTAAGAGTACTGTAGTCTCATAGTTATTATTTTGCAATTTTTAGATACTGTTGTGATTGTTGTGAACTTTTAGCCTATGACTTTGACATGGATACATTACGTATGCAATACTTCAAGAACACCAGGGATGCATTAGAAATGAGAAATAATTAATAAAGAAATAGGAATAAATTATAACTGTAGATAACGCCAACAAAGCTGAATTCCTAAATATACATTAACTATCAGAACTGCCTTACAATGGCTCCTACTATGCTAACACAAAACTCCGGTCCCCTGTCAACAATAACAAAACTTCAAGCGCTGTCACTCTGTCCCAACCAATGAACCAATGAAATAATAGTAAAATTAATAAATAAACATAGAATTCTTTCAGTCTTACAACCAAGGTTCTATGACGTACCATTTACAATATTATATACAAAACATAATCACCACAGATACATAATCTAGAAAGATCTCGGTAATCAATATATATATGGCTGCCTGGTAGTGCGGTTTTCGCGCTGGACTGTCGTTCGGATTTATCGACGGTCGAGGGTTCAAACCCTGCCCGCTCCCATCACCCGTCGTCCTGCGGGAGGTTTGGACTAGGAAGTAAACTATCTTCAACTCTGAAGAAACATCTGAAACATGTAAAATATTTTACAAACATTTTACATAAGATGATTTAAAACAAATTGTATTATTTCGAAATAAAATTTTTGAAACATTATCACAATGGAAACAAACAGGAAATGGCTTTGGTTTTACAAATTTGCGTGAATATCCGAGAGATGATTTTGCATTATTTCTAAACTTTGAAAACTAAAGATCATTACTTTTCTAAGACAGAAAAGATTGATTGTGGCGACTCCATGGAGTCTGAAAAAAGGGTTTACGTACATAAAAATCTATATAGATCTATATATATAGGTCTGTGAATCGATCAGTCGCATATAAGAATTTATTTCCGGTTTACAGTCTGATATAATATATCTCTATGGTCTTTTGATTCTTTAAAACTCGTTCTTGTTTGCAAAGAAATACTTAAGTGTACTGCTGTAAGCCTAGTGACGCAAGCAGCGTTTTTCCCGTTTCACGTCATGGAAAATTTTCATTCATGAAACATTCTAGCCAAAATTAATTTTTCGATAATGAGACATTTTCAAACCGATATAACGGTCCGATGTGGCCAATGAGTTGAGTGTTTTTTTCTTACTAATATGCACATTTATAAATATATATATACAAGAATAGCTCGCTTAAGAGTATAGGATTCGCTGTAATTTGGTCATCAATAATCCGATAGTGATTGGTTCAGAGTAGAGTACATCCATAGTGTCAACATACCGGAAGTAGCGATACTTTTGAAAGTACGACATTCGAGCAGAAAAAAATTCCATTATGCCTACATTTACAGAAGACCGATTTACTTTCAAGTGCTAATTGCGTTTGCACGTGAGAATTATCTCATTAAAAACAGATTGACCCTAGATCTGAGATGAAACGAGCCAGCTGTTTTGATGAAGGGCTGATCCCGGAGTTAGGTAGAGTTATCGTAGGGATCACGTGACCAATGACCTAGTAAATGAGATGATTTTATTTTTATTTTCGAAAACATTGATCAGTAGGCTGGACAACATATCAGTCACTGGACAGGATGTACTGGCTCATACTATCCTTGTTTTTCTCTGCAGTCTGGGCCTGAGGAAATCAGTCTAAAAGTCCTTAATTATAAACACAAGATGTTTTTGTCATTGGTAGGTGCAGTGGCGTCACTAGGGTGGGTGTCACCCGGTGCGGATAGCTCAGGGTGTCACCCCACCCTTATCAACTTTCTTGAAACCTTTCCCAATAAACACTATCGTCATTTGTACTTTTTATTAAACCAATAAAATGAGCTGATTACTTACTTTCATTAATTGTTAAATAAATGTAAAAGAAGTGTCAACTCTATTCTAAAATCCAGTTGTTTATGATATCTAACCAATAGTTATTGCAAATGTTACAATTCAAGCTTATTAAAATTAAAAACAGACTGAACATTCCCTGAACATGTTTCCTTTGTTCGACTTTTAGACGGAAGCGATATAACAATAGGATGTGTTATTCAAACTTCGACTACCATCGAGACCAGAAAATGTACGTGCTGCATCCTTAGTCAGCAATTGGTCTTGGTCAGCGCTTACAGCTTCATGAGCAGAGTTTATGGCGGAGCCCCGGGCAACAACTGCTTTACAGCATGTCTGAGCTTTAGGAACTCATTCTCCATAAAGTCTAGCCTGTACTGTTTCTAAAAGTAAGAAGATTGCAGGTCACACATAAAATAAGTCACTCAAATGAAGTCTAATAAAGAAGATGGCAGCATTGGCAATCTTAAGACAAGTTAAAATAATCTTCGTGTTAAGCAAGAAGCCTTGCCGCGAACATTTTAGTTTTTGTCACACAAAGTTTGTCGAATCAACGATGTTTGACCATTCGATCATGTAGGCGGAGAAGTTTTTTCAAAAAAGTTTTGAATCAATATTGTTGCAAATTTCTCTCACGAAAACGGTAGATATTTTAAAAGGTGCTAAATAGAAGATGATACGAAGTCTTTAAGTTCTTACTTTCTAAACATTGATAATAATATCCTTTAAGTGGGGTAATAATCAAACTTTCTTGATAACTACAATGAAATACTTCCTTTAAATTTTACCCTTGCAAAATAATTTCAACGGCTTTGCCCTTTCCCCAATGGTCAGGACTTCGCGCCCCCCATGAGAGAACGTCGCCCCCCCCCCCCCCCCCCCGCCAACAATGAGATGTCCCCAACAGCTTCAGAAAAACTAAAGCACGTCATGCACGTTTGTAGTGGGTTTGTAGGCCTAAGATCATCCTTGTGTTCACAAAGACGTTATGAAATGGGCTTGAAGGCCTAAGATCATCCTCGTGTTTAGCAAGACGTCTTGTAATGGGCTTGTAGGCCTAAGATCATCCTCGTGTTTAGCAAGACGTCTAGTAATGGGCTTGAAGGCCTAAGATCATCCTCGTGTTTAGCAAGACGTCTTGTAGTGGGTTTGTAGACATAAGATCATTCTCGTGTTTAGCAAGACGTCTTGTAGTGGGGTTTGTAGGCCTAAGATCATCCTTGTGTTCAGCAAGACGTCTTGTAATGGGCTTGTAGGCCTAATATCATCCTCGTGTTTAGCAAGACACCTTGTCGCGGACCTTTTCTGTCCACGCAGAAAAAAAGAGTCAATAGAATGATGGTAGGTTCCGTTCTGCCGTAAAAACGGAGAACTATTATTATTAAATCTCGTAGAGGCAATCTTTAAAAAGAAAGTCTTGAATCGATTGTGTTGCTAAAGTAGAAATGTAGATGAATATCCTCCCCACACACTTTTGCATCCCCATTGTAAGCACGTAGGTAACGTTTTTGACATTCGTAACTACAAAAAAATATAAAATATATACAATAAGGCCTACAATAAAAATATATATACAATAAGGCCTACAATAAAATATATAAACAAAAAGGCCTGCAATAAAATATATATACAATAAGACCTACAATAAAATATATAAACAAAAAGGCCTGCAATAAAATATATATACAATAAGACCTACAATAAAATATATAAACAAAAAGGCCTGCAATAAAATATATATACAATAAGACCTACAATAAAATATATAAACAAAAAGGCCTGCAATAAAATATATATACAATAAGACCTACAAAAAAAATATATGTACAATAAGGCCTACAATAGAATATATGTACTATAAGGCCTACAATAAAATATATATACAATAAGGCCTATATAAAATATATAGATCTAGATTACTCCAGATATGCCTAGCCATGTTTTGGTAGATATCTTGAGTTTTATTTGATGTCTCAACTTTTGCCAAAAGATAGTTTTTTTCCATCTTGGGTGTCACCCCTATCACCCGGTGCGAGCGGCATCCCTATTAATCCTCCTAGTGGGCCACAGGGTAGATGCCAAAAATTTTACGCATAAGCTTCAGTAAATTGTTTCAAGCCTGCCCAACAAGCTTTAGTGTTATTATTTGCCGGAAAAAGCTTTTAATTTTTGAAATTAAATCTTTCCCTTCATAGAATTTCGTTTTAAGGGCTGAGGTTATTTCAGAAAGACTATCTGTAACATTCTTTTCTAGTTAAGTATCGATTCCTTGATTTCTTTTGTTAGTCCAATTATATCTAGTCCATCTCCCCTGAGTTAATCAGACGACTCAAATGTCAAAAGTGACAAAATCATTTTTTTTTCTTGGCGCAGTTCTTTGTAAGAAATATGATGCGTCGTCTGGGGATTGAAAAAGTGTAACCATAATTTTCTATAAGTAGCCTAATTAAGAGACAAGCCGTAACTGTCTCTGAAGTTACTCTGAACACAGGTCAAGCAACGTCATTCAAACCTTTTCCCCTGATCACGTGTCTACCAAAGGGCTGATTTATTACCAAGAGAAACAATTATGAATTTGTCTAACTTCTTATCTGGAGAGTTTCAGTCTGATATCTTCAAATGTAATCTTAGTCGATGTTAATGCGTATTAATCAAAACGACAGACAGTTTCAAAATTGAATGTGAAGACTTTAAAACTCTTTAGGAATCAATAAATTTAGTTTGTATTTTATTTCACCCATGATGAGTGATGTCATGCAAATGCATTGATGTTATCAGGGAAACGATGGCCTTGGGGTAGCAGCAAATAATGAAAGACTCTCTCTGTAACAGGAAACTTTGTTGAATGCTATGCAATATGGAGTAGTAGAGTGGACAAGTGTGTAGTCTCAGCCATTCGGTGCCAGAGGAGTCCAGGTTGGAGGGACTATGGCTTGTACTGGCAACAATTCTTTAGTTTAATAGAAATATACTTTCTGGTCTACAACTCTCTCTCTCTCCTTTCTCTTCTCTCTCTCTCTCGCTGTCTTCCTCTCTCCCTCTGTCTCTCCCCTTTTCTATCTCCATCTGCCTCTTTCATTCCCTCTCCCTGCCTCTTTCTCCCTCTGTCTCTGTCTCTCTCTTCCCCCGCCTCTCTCTCCTTTTCTTTAACCCTCTGCCTCTTTCCTTCTTTATCTCTCTCTCTCTCCCTCTGTCTCTCACCCTGTCTCCCCTCTCCCTCTCTCTCCCTTTACTTCTTTCTTTCCTTATCCCTCTGTATATCTCTCTCCCTCTGTATATCTCTCTCCCTCTGTATATCTCTCTCCCTCTGTATATCTCTCTCTCTGTATATCTCTCTCCCTCTGTATATCTCTCTCTCTGTATATCTCTCTCCCTCTGTATATCTCTCTCTCTGTATATCTCTCTCCCTCTGTATATCTCTCTCTTTCTGTATATCTCTCTCCCTCTATATATCTCTCTCTGTATATCTCTCTCTCTGTATATCTCTCTCTCTGTATATTTCTCTCCCTCTCTATATCTTTCTCTCACTGTATATCTCTCTCCCTCTGTATATCTCTCTCCCTCTGTATATCTCTCTCCCTCAGTATATCTCTCTCCCTCTATATATCTCTCTCTGTATATCTCTCTCTCTGTATATATCTCTCTCTCTGTATATTTCTCTCCCTCTGTATATCTCTCTCCCTCTATATATCTCTCTCTGTATATCTCTCTCTCTGTATATCTCTCTCTCTCTGTATATTTCTCTCCCTCTGTATATTTCTCTCCCTCTGTATATCTCTCTCCCTCTGTATATCTCTCTCCCTCTGTATATTTCTCTCCCTCTGTATATCTCTCTCCCTCTGTATATCTCTCTCCCTCTGTATATCTCTCTCCCTCTGTATATCTCTCTCCCTCTGTATATCTCTGTCCCTGTATATCTCTCTCCCTCTGTATATCTCTGCGTATCCCTGTTTCTTTCTCCTTCTCTCTCTGTCTCTCTCTTCCTCCGTCTCTTCTCCCGTTCTTTAACCTTCTGCCTCTTTTTTTCTTTATCTCACTCTCTCTCTGACTCTCTCTCTCCCTCTGTCTCTCTCCCTGTCTCCCCCCCTCTGCTTCTTTCTCTTTCTCTCTTCTGTGAATGACGTTCTGTGAGTGACTCAGAATTAGATCCCACAGAATTAGATCCCACAGAATTAGATCCCACAGAATTAGATCCCACAGAATTAGATCCCACAGAATTAGATCCCACAGAATTAGATCCCACAGAATTAGATCCCACAGTTCATACCAAGACACTTTCTGATTCACTTATCTCTCTCTCTGTATATCTCTCTCCCTCTGTATATCTCTCTCTCTCTGTATATCTCTCTCCCTCTATATATCTCTCTCTGTATATCTCTCTCTCTGTATATCTCTCTCCCTCTGTATATCTCTCTCCCTCTGTATATCTCTCTCCCTCTGTATATCTCTCTCCCTCTGTATATCTCTCTCCCTCTGTATATCTCTCTCCCTGTATATTTCTCTCCCTCTGTATATCTCTCTCCCTCTGTATATCTCTCTCCCTCTGTATATTTCTCTCCCTCTGTATATCTCTCTCCCTCTGTATATCTCTCTCCCTCTGTATATCTCTCTCCCTCTGTATATCTCTCTCCCTCTGTATATCTCTGTCCCTGTATATCTCTCTCCCTCTGTATATCTCTGCGTATCCCTGTTTCTTTCTCCTTCTCTCTCTGTCTCTCTCTTCCTCCGTCTCTCTCTCCCGTTCTTTAACCCTCTGCCTCTTTTTTTCTTTATCTCACTCTCTCTCTGACTCTCTCTCCCTCTGTCTCTCTCCCTGTCTCCCCCCCCCCCTCTGCTTCTTTCTCTTTCTCTCTTCTGTGAATGACGTTCTGTGAGTGACTCAGAATTAGATCCCACAGAATTAGATCCCACAGAATTAGATCCCACAGAATTAGATCCCACAGAATTAGATCCCACAGAATTAGATCCCACAGAATTAGATCCCACAGTTCATACCAAGACACTTTCTGATTCACTTAAAGAAATTCAGCTCTAACAAATTGAAATTGACTAGATACAATATTTGCACAACAACATCAACAACAACAAACAAACAATGACACTTTAAATCAAAGCTATTGTTATTCATGTAAGTCGCACGTAACCACAAAACTAAACAGGTTCGATATAGCCTCGTGCTAGATGTAAGTTTGGGCTTCAATACCAGAGACATATACATACATAGGTAAAGAACGGTAAAATTCCCCCTCCCGTCCCCTCAAAACCCTTTCGGAAATAAAGTATAGTATACTATCTTTACACAAATGTATTTCCATTTCGCATTTTTCTTTTCGAGTTTCAGAAATACAATTTTATAGTAGATAAACACGCAATGAATGCTCAGAGAATAGGATATCTTGAAACTATACAGTCATTTCTTTAAATATAGTTTTCTTCGCACCCTTTATGGTACGCCACTGTCTCCAGCAACCTCTGGAGTTCTGCCTCTAGGTCTCATTGAGATAACTTTGTATTCCATAAAGACTCTATTGAATCGATACAATTTTGTTTTGTTTCAATTTTACAAAGAACATTTTACTATCTACAGGACCAAGCCTTCAATCAAAGTCAGAGGCGTAGGATGACACATACACACACATACACACTTATTTTTTAAGGTTTCTTTACTGACAGGCACACTCACATACACACACTCACAATCAACCCCCCCCCCCCCCCCCACCCTCACAATGAGAACACGCCACGACATCGTTTTAACACACACATGCACACCAATATGTTGTCTTCCTAATGCCAATACCAGTATTTGTTTTCTTTAGTTGGCTACTGAGTGATCACGGGACACAATTCATGACATTAACTGACAAAAACCTTTAGCATTACCTTCTCTTGTCTATTATTATTTTGAGTTTGGTTTTCCTGTCGGATTCAGGCATCAGGTTTAACATAATAAGGCTATGGAAAAACTCACACACAAGCAAAAGAAATAGGCTAAACACACATACACACAAATAGAAACAAAGATCGCAAGAATTGCGTAGTCGATTACATAAAAACATGTGGACATCCAAGATAAAGAATTCATTTTGAAATTTTGGTGATAGATGAGGTGATTAATTTTCAACGTTACCATGACATTTAAAATTTTTTTTACTTGTAGTGGATCAAACTAAACAACAAGTAACGCTTTCTAACATGTCTAGGCCTACCATCTTAATGGTATACATTCTTTACTTCCATATAGAAGACCATTTTATAAACTTGATGCAGTCAGTATTCGTTGAAATAGATTCAGCCACTGTATCGAGATTGAATTTAAAATAATCGATTTAAACTTAACCGTCAGACATGAATCTGAAACACAACAGAGCATCCGTGTCTCTCTTTAGCACGAAAAACAGTCTAGCATTTCGTAGAAGCTGTAATGATTATTTGTAATGCATGCATATTGTCAGGGCCGCCGCTACCTATTGGGCAATGTGTGCATTGCACGCAGGCGGCCGAATCTATGGGGCGCCAAACATTATTCCAAGGTTACCCTTTTTAACTTTTAGTTTAATAAATAAATTAATAAACAAAATTACTTGAATATTGTAATATTTTATATAAATTCTAATTATTCTAATAATATCCTTTGAAAACTTAAAAAAAAACAACGATATTCGTTTATTAAAGAAGTTTTTTTTTTGGAAACTTTAACAAAACAGCAGAGTGCAGCGAGAGGATTTCCCAGGGGGGTTTTCATAGGCGCCTATTCATTTCTGGCCTAAAAATTTCGCATGTTGTTACTAATATTTGTTTTGTGTTGAATAGCCCGCCCCGAATCCTATCCCTTGCCGACTTGATGGCGCATCTTCCATTCTATCTCCAGGAAGAACTTTTTACAACGCTTCAGAATGATGCAGGCACGACACTCTCTTGGAACAAACAACAACGGACTCGTTTGAATGAATTCTCATGTCGGTAACTTTGGGATTCTATACATGTCAGTGTTAAATGAATATAAATGAAAAACAAAATTATTTTTTAAAACTAAGATTCTTTTCTTTTTCATTACATTGACCTCACTATGGGAGCCTTTATTGCTCCTATAGGTCCCCAGATTCTAATGGGGGCTTGAATGAACATTTTGCCACCCGGTAATATTTGAGAAACACTGCCGTACTGTGTTGTTTCTCAAGTCATTGTGTAAATGACTTATACTTGGAATATTTATTTTGTATTAAACTCAAGAAAAATATTCAGCGCTGAGTTTCTTCATTTTGTGTAGGCACCTCTGAATCCGCGTAAGTCAGACGCTTGTGTCTCTCCTAAATACAACCGCGAGAATCAAACTGTACGTAACGTTAAAAAAGTTTCACGGGGTCTAAGGCTTTTGTGTTTGGAGTCTTTGGGTTAGGTATTCGGGTTATAGGTCCGCCCACACTAACACAAGACAAACAGGTTAAGTCTTCTTCCAGACCATGTAACACTCTTGAGCAGTCAAGTGTAACTCGGTGTTGTACAGTGTTCAGCTCAGTCTTAATGACTTTTTAAAAAATTGGGGGAGGGGGGGGGGGAGGAGTTAGGGCGTCATTTTAAAATTTCGCACGCAGGCGGCCACAACCTTGCCGGCAGCCCTGCATATTGTATATATTTTAGTTAGGAAGTACATTCTCCTTCTTCCCTAGTGCTATTAGAGCATATGATGGGTTGCGTGAGACAGCCAGGAAAACCAGCGACTTGGCAGCATTTAAGTCATTGGTTGTCATGCATGACTAGATGCATGAGGCGTAGAACGTAATCATCTTATTTTTGAAGTAACGTCTGTATTTTAAAAGATAAGATACGATTCTTTTGTTATTTGTACTGTATTCTTATTATTAAATACATTATATTTACCCGAGGGTCTTTATTTGCGCATTGCTGTCGATATAGTCACTGAGAGTGTTTTGTAAACAATTAAACGAAATAATAATGTAATAAGTAAAGCGAATGTGTCAATGTAAAAATAGTATGAATGAAGCTATCAAATCAGAATAGCTAATAGGCTTAAATCCATTTTTTCAAATTAAAACATTTGTTTATAGGCCTACATATATTTGAATAAAATTTGAGATGAATAGACTAAATTTTGTATGTTCATGTGTTAAAGTATAAAGTAGATCTTGAGGTAGACATAGATCTAAATCTACACTAATCTAGAGTTAAAAATTGGCTTTTATAGAGTTCATTCTGTGTTGCACATGCGTGACCTTTTTTCATGAATGAATATAGGCCTATCGCAACACGGCTACGCAGCTTTATTTAGCGAACAGCGAACGAATGTATTAAAAATGCTTTAGAAAAACAAATTTGAATGTTAATTTGATTAAAATATGAAATGAATGGACAATAATTAATATGTTTATGTGTTAAAGCATAAAACTATCTTTGCGAAAAGAAGTTTTATCATCTTAGAGTTCAATAAAAGTTTTAGACCTAGGCCTAGGAATAGACTCAGTAGAGAGATGTGTTAATCACTGTTAATGTGTAACCATTTGGTAATGTCTAATGAAAGGATGTTCGCCAGACATTATCCGCGGCCTGCGGGTCTAAATTTGTGTTTACTAATCTAGTGGATTGGATTTAGATGTATGTTAAACTTAACTAATGATCCTTTCAAGTTTTTTCTCTTTCGCTACGAAAATAAAATTAGGTTTGCGGAAATGGGATTACCCGAAGCCGATACATTCATATCTAATAAAAACGAAAAGAGCGATAGCTTTGTTAAATGAATGGGATTATAAAGTGAAAAATAAAACGAAATAATTTTTAGTACGCGATTCATGAATGAATATAGATCTAGGCATATCTCAACTCGGCTTCGCAGCTTTCGTAAACGAATGTAGCTTTAGAAAACCAAATTTGAATGTTTATTTGATCAAAATATGAAATGAATGGACTTCAATTAATATGTTTATGTGTTTAAGTATAAAACTATCTGTGCGAAGAGAAGTTTTATCATCTTAGAGTTGAATTAGAGTTTTAGATCTAGGGATGGGATTATAAAGTAAACAATTAAACGAATTAATTTTTAGTACGCGTTTCATTATGGTATTGTCTAATGAAAGAATGTTCGTCAGGAAATCTGTAGTCACAGATATAAGGAACTAATTTAAGTAAAAAATGCTTTTGAAACACAAAATTGAAGGTTAATTTTATTATATAATGAAATCAATGGACCCTCTTTTGTATTTTCATGTGTCAAAGTAAAAAACTATCTGCGCAAAGTGTATTTCTTAAAATTAGATCAAGGTCTAAATCCTTTCGATCTTTTCTCATGTCAACATTGTTAACCATGGCCTAGATTCATAAAATACTATAGCTGTAATAGAGTCGGACAACTTTATTTTTTTTGAGGGTATTAAGTTTGTTTTAGGGCTACAATACATACACTACGGTCTAAGTTAGTACCCAAGGAACATTCCTGCCTAGTTTTATCAAGATTTTTCAAGCGGTTTTGATGTCTATAAGTAACATACATACATACATACAAACATACATACATACATACATACATACATACATACATACATACATACATACATACATACATACATACATACATACATACATACATACATACATACACCTCACATTCATATCTATTAAAAACGAAAAGAGCGATAGCTGATAGATGATCAAATTGATGACTCCATTGGAATGGCTCCGGTTTAAACTAGTCATGGTTTTTGTAAAAACGTTGTTTTTGTCCCAGAAAAAGACTTCTAAGGGCCAACTAAGATTCATTAAGCATTCTATTTTCGTCGCATTTTTTTATTTCGTTCAGACAAATCTGTGCGCTACTAATTAGTACAAATCTATATTTGTTGGTTGGTTCTTCTGGATATGTGCTTTTAGCACAGCGCCTAACTGAACAACAACAGCACACACACACACACACAAACGAACACGAGGACTTATAAATTAAAAACATAAAACAGATTTTTTTAAGGTTTCCTGATGTAAGATTTTAAGTTGAATCAGATTTTTTGAAAGTTCTGGAATTAGGATAAAGAGAAAAAAATGTGTAATAAGATAATCTGATGATAGAGATGAATTACGCATACTAAGGTTTGCGATGACATCCTATTACAACTTGGCGCCAGTAAGGCAGTAAGAATAGCATTTTAGGTTTTTTAAATAAAACTTTTCAATAGCTGGAAAATTTACTGTAGATACCTCAGAATATTCATTTTGTTGGCTTTAAATACCAGAAATAGTGCTTGGCGGCGGGGCTTAGCCCCACGCTGGGGGAGCTCCAAGCGCTCAACCAGACCCCATTGCTGTCAATGTCGGGGAGTCTACAATTTTCCCACTAACTCCAGGAAGAAACATTGCAGGGCATAATAAACGTCTTTCGGAAGAATGGTCAGAATGTAATAAAGATCATGTACACACACACATATACATACTATACTATCGGTGGGAATGGGGGCGAAAAAAAATCCCCCTAAATCCCCCCCCCCCCCGAAAAAAATCTCGGCTACGCCCATGATATGTATATATGAATGTATGTATGTATGTATGTATGTATGTATGTTTGTATGTATGTATTTTTACCATGTATAAATCGAAAGAATCTAGATCTAGATCAAATTTTTAAAACTACACTTTGCACATATAGTTTTTTTACTTTGACAGATGAAAGTACAAAATATAGTCAACTGCTTTTATTATATAATAAAATTAACCTTCAAGTTTGTGTTTCAAAAACATTTTTACATAAATTCGTTACTTATATCTGCGAATTTAGAATTCCTGAAGAACATTCATTAGACATTACGCGAAATGTTACACATCTCTCCTAGGTCTAAAACTCTAATTCGACGCTAAGATGATAGAACTTCTCTTCGCAAAGTTAGTTGTATACTTTAACACATGAACATACTAATTATTGTTCATTTATTTCATATTTTAATCAAATTAACATTCAAATTTGTTTTTCTAAAGCATTTTTCATACATTCGTTCGCTACAGCTGCGAAGCCGAGTTGACAATCATTCCATTCATGAGTCGCGTAAATGTAATAAATAAGGGTCACATATGCGCAGAGCGAAGCCTTCAAGCACGCGCAGAGACGAACTGTATCCAAGCCAAGTCTAGATCTAGATCTATCTCTAACTAAAGATCTAGATTTGATTCAAAGATGATAGATCTATTTTAGACTTTAACACATGAACATACAAAATTAAGTCTATTCGTTTCAAATATATGTAGGCCTACAAGCAAATGTTTTTATTTGAAAAAATAGATTTAAGTCGATTAGCCATTTTGATAGCTTCATTAAGCCTCCATTCACACTATTTTTACATTCACGCATCACGCATTCGCTTTACCTATAAAATTATTATTTCGTTTCATTGTTTCCAAAACACTCTCAGTGACTATATCGAAAGTGATACGCAAATTAAGACCCGCGGTCTGCGGGTAACATATGGCTAGTAATCCTATATAACTATGTGATGTTTCAGGAAAACGAGGAAGGTGGCGCCAATACAGTGCCTTACTACGGGCGACAGATACCTCACTACGCCTCTGCAGCCAAGACAACCTCGTACTTCAAATAAATGACTTCTGACAAGAACAGAATTATTTTAAGTCAAATTTGAAGGGAATTGAAACGAATTGATCGCATCCTTAGTTTTAGTGTCAATGTCGCTACCGAATTGTTTTCACTTTCTAGCTGTACACTTTGTCAAAACACAACGCTGACCTATATTCGTTGTCTGTGCTACAATAGAATAATAAAATGGAAGAAACAAAGTTTGGTTATTAAAAAGAGATTCTTTAAATTGACACGTGACTATCTCTGGGATTACAGTTCTATTTGGTGACCAATTTAATGATGAAATATTGGCAATCTAGTTTGAGTTCATTCACCGGATCAGAGTCGCATTAAAACGTATTTAGCCCAGAGAGTACTTGGACTGTTTGATGTGTCTAGCTTTGAATTTATCACCCCATCAAGATATTTATAAATTTCAATTTTAAAATAAAAGTAAGAAACTTTCTAAATGTTGTTTTCAAAACTGTTTGTAGCCTTGACATTGATCCATTTCAACTGTATGCGTGTGATAGTGTCTGGACGTATTAGGGGGGGGGGGAACCTTTCAACACGCCCTTCATCCATTAGAATTTCCAAGATTTGTTTTTCTATCATTTAATACAAAAGGAAAGCATAAGAGCCCAGGCATAGACAGCTTGGAGAGGTTAAAGTCGCTTCTATAATTGGAAGAATCGCACATTTACAACTATAGCTCTAGACGATAATTCCTTTAGTCTATCAAACAAAATAATAACTTACCTATAAATTTATAGACTAATTGCTTCATTTCTCATTGATTCATGTTTTGCTAGGTATAATAAATAATTGTTTAAAGTTTCAACTTGATCCGGGAATGGGTGCTGAAGAAATAACGTGTTCAAACTTATTTTTTTACCAGACAGACAGACAAAGTGAGCTAATATAAGCTGTATGAAAAGCTTGCCTCACCTTTGTATCCAACTAAACATTTCCTTCCCC
Organism: Biomphalaria pfeifferi; assembly: GCA_030265305.1. Classification (NCBI taxonomy): domain Eukaryota; kingdom Metazoa; phylum Mollusca; class Gastropoda; family Planorbidae; genus Biomphalaria; species Biomphalaria pfeifferi. Next base: position 719,267 of record JASAOG010000217.1, read on the forward strand.
CCTCAAAATTCAACCTGAAGGTCCTTGGAAGGATCTTGGAATACATTTTAGGAAACGGAAGCGGATCCCTTGGGATATTCAGGTTTTGGCATGGCCGAATGTTGTCAGCCCATAGAGGATGTAATCTATTCGCATGTTATGTGTGGCATTCTTAGTCTGGACGGATTTGCTGGATCCCTTCTCATTGGCCGTTTAATAATACTTTTCATAGCGAACGTTATAGGCGCAATCCTGATTTTTTTATTTTGTAAAAAAAACAACAAAAAAACAACAATAAAAAAACGGCTGCATTTTTTCCACATCGAAATGGTTTCATCATTAAATTAAATTAGTGAAAAAAAAATGGTAAAGTAACATGTCAACATACTGTAAATATTACATAACTTTAATTAACAGATAACTAATAAGACACTCTTCGACTCCAAAGATTACGAATAAGTGCATATCACCACACAAACCCCACATATTTCGGCTAAATCTAATACAGACAAAGAGATTGTCCTCTGGAGATCTATGATTTCTTTTCGTCGTCTGCATCTTCCTTCTGCAAGGGCTCTTCTCCCTGGTGTGTCCCTCGACCCTAATGAGAACACTCTAGTAGTTCTCTTTACAGGCCTTCTTCTGCCAGTTTCCTGTATGTCTGTGTTCTTTCAAAACTACTATGTTAGCCGTACATGTTGACCCTGGCAGACCGGATACCCATCACCCCGAGACCAATGGTTATAAAAGACCTTAACACTGACTTGCTACGTGAAAACCTGTGGGCAGTTTAGACAATTAGCTTGTTGCCACGTCACATGTTTGTACGACGTGGCACTGAGCACTTGGTGTAAACTGCCAACACGTAGTGACGTTGCATGTCGGTATGAGGCCTTCTCTAACGATTGGTCTCGCTTCACCAAAACTCCGCTGAACTTTTTGAACTCATCAGCTTCTTTATTAACTTTCATAGGTAAGTAAAAAGGAAACAATGGAAGTGGGTTGAAACGAAGTCACGTGATGAATATCTCAGAGATATTTCACTTTGGTATTATCTAATTGATGGACCAATTCTCTTCTTTTATACCACAAAGGTTTTGTTTTTTGTTTAGGTATTATGCCATTGTTTGCTGGTAGCTCTACGTCAAACCAACCAGCACTGGGCGAGCGACCAATGCCCCAAACATGACGTAACAATCATAAGAATTTTGAAAGGACGAATATGATTGATACTTTAAAAGGAAGCATGCGATAGTAACTATATCTCTTGTTTTAATAGTCTAGTAATCTACAGTATTTCAATGCTCCAAATAAACAGAACAACAAATCTAGTAGTCTACAGTATTTCAATGCTCTAAACAGAACAACAAATATCTTTTTAGTTTAGCAAGTTACTTAGTCTCTTCCCCTTCCTGTCATCCCTACTTATCCGTATGTCGGATCAAATTTGTATATTCATATTTTTAAAACACTTCAATCAAAATAATTAAAAAATGCATCTATTTTAACTTGATCATCTAGTTTCACAATTAAACATAAAAACAACACTTGCTAAAATAAAAAGGTTGTTCACATGCTTGTTTTAAGTTCTCTGTTTGATTTATCCAACATTTCCATGACAATTAGGTCAATACTTCGTCTTAGACATTGTCGTATATCAGACTTACTAATTATGCTATGGATAGAAAGGTTACGCAAATTAAAAAAAACGTTGTTTTCTAGAAAATTAATTTAAACGATGTAAATACAGACATTAGTCTAAGCCAGTGATTCCCAAAGTGGTCTATATAGACCCCCAGGGGTCTACGAAGACCTCCAAGGGGTCTACGAAAGTAAAAAATAAATTGAGGGTCTATGAGATATCCACTGGGGTCTACGATAATAGATTTCATTTAAGCAGGTCGAGTTACTTAATTTTCACATTCCATTAATGTAATTATTGCATACACTAATATACGATGTGTACCTTCGTTAATCCTTTAATATTTATCCTGGTATTCAAACGAAAAATTGTTGTAATCAATATTTCAATATTTATTTATATAGCTTTATTTTGTCTACATGTAACTAATAATTAGAAAAAAAAAAGAACAGTACAGCATTAATTATTTAAAATTGGGATTCATTCCTTCCTTGTCAAACAAGCGGTTGCCTAAGAGACTCTTTTATGACAATAATAACCAGTTACGCTGGAGGATCATCTGAGACAATGCCACCCTGACAAAAATTAAGATTTGAAAAACTTTCGAAAGTTCAAAATAGACCCACAAAATCTCTGTTCGACATCATATAGAGAAGATGATGGTTTGTGAGAGTGGCATGAGTTATACAATTTAAAAGCTTCTTATGTAAATCATTGCAAAAGACATAAATAAAGTTTGGTCTGACAAGGTGTAGCGCTGTGTGCTACACTCTGTCTAATGGTCACCATCTCATCTCATCTATGCCTGTAGTCTCTTCTGGGCATAGGCCACCAACCAGCTTCCTCCAGGCATCTCGGTTCTGGGCGAATCTCTCCAACTGTCGCCACGTCTTGCCCATCTGCTAGGCATCTACTTTCAAATCGCGTAGACCTGGAGAACCATCGTCCCCACCATGAAAAAAATCAAGGTATTCATCTATACCTGCCTGAGGAAGATTTTTATAATCCGCGGGCCAGACAAGATATCGAATGAGGAACTGTGGCAAAGAACAAAGCAGCAGCCCATTGAAGTAGACATCCTTCAGAGACGCTGGAGATGGATAGGTCACACCCTTCGCAAGTCTATAGCCAACATAACAAGGCAAGCCCTAACCTGAAACCCAAGTAAAGAGAAGACGGCCCAGGAATACATGGCGCTAATGGTCACCGTCTCCTTATATTTCCTTAGGGTTGACCCACGAGACCTTTCCCATGTTTGGGTATAGTAGCAAGGCAGCAGAGGTTTGAATTAAGATTTCCTTCTGCTATGTGCAAGCCAAGGCTAATGAGCCCTTCCTGCTCGAAGTTTACTGGTTTAGGCGCCAGTTACTCGCCTTCGACCCTTCTCCTGTTAATGAAAACAGTTCCGCAGATTCAATATTTGAGCCACACGTGAAAGATCAAGAAATACACGAGAAACTGCTCTTTGCGAAACTTTTTACAATGATAATTAAGGCATATTAATTTATTAATTAATATTTAATGTTGGAACGACTACTTCATAGAACAACAAATTCGTATATGAAACATAATATCCGTAGTTGTTTAGTTTTAAATTACCTTTTTACTCTTCAACTCATTACAGTTAGAAATTTGTTTTAAAAAACAATGAATTTGCAAAAATGTGCAAGTTGAGCAGGGGGTCTACCGAAAACCAGAAAACATGGCAAGGGGTCTACGAGACAAAAAAGTTTGGGAACCACTGGTTTAATCAAAGGTTCTGTTTTAAATACACAAGATATATCACCATTTAATATATCTACCAGCTATGGCCTATGGCCATCCTTAAGTCATGAAGCGACTATAGGTGATCCATCTCTCTTACATGGGCTAATAGCTAATAGCTTATAACCAAGTACAGAATAACACTACAGATAAAACGTAGGTTTTACCAGCCGCGGAAGTAGTTTAAAAAACTGTTTTACACAAACCTACTTCTGAAATTATTTAAGCAACAATACAGTTCAAGGGCACATCGATGAAATTAGTTATAACATTTAAAGCATCTTATGTATTTCTTGCAAATGACACAGTTTGGGATCAGCGGGCATAACAAGCTCTCACAGGGTGTAGCACTGTGTATTGCAAACTGCCTAAGAAACGCCGGCTCCTTATTTTTCCTCAGGGTTGACCCTCGAAACCTTTCCCATGTTTGGGTACAGCTGCAAGGCAGCAGAGGTTTGCATTCAATTTTCCATCTGCTAGGTGGGCTGCAAGCGAAGGCAAATGAGCACTTCATGCTTGAAGTTACTGGTTTAGTCGACTGTTACTTGCCTTCGCCACTTCTCCTGTTAGTGAAAACAGTTCCGCGGACCCAATATTTTAGCCAGACGTGAAATATCAAGAAATACACGAGAAACTGCTCTTTGCGAAAACGTTAACAATGATACTTAAGGCTAATTAATGAATTAATTTATGTATAATGTTTATGGACTACTTCATAGAACAACACATTCCTATATGAAACATAATATCCTCAGAAATTGTTGATGAACCGGTTAAAAAATATATATATATTGTTATTTTATTGATTTAAATTTGATTTTTTATCAATAAAAAAGGTAGATCTCTCTTACTTCAAATGTAGCTTTAAATTACTTGTTCATACTTCGATTCACTTCAGTTAGAACCAGGTTTTTAAAAAATGGAATAGGTAAATTTGAAAAAATGCAATATAAGTTAATCGGGGGGGGGGGGGGGGAATCAACCGTAGCTCAGAAAACATGGTAAAGGGGTCTACGAGACAGGTACGAGACAAAAAAGTTTGGGAACCACTGCTCTAGCCGAATGGAGGCTCCACCCATTCGTTACCTCCAAACGTCTCTCTGCTTATGAAATGATTACCTTGACCTTGACTTTGTTTAGGCTGAGACAAAACAGCAGACGAACAAAGAAAATAGTTTGTTTATGATTCTATCAATTTGTATTCCGTTGGTTCTGGATGAGTTATATTTGATTAAAGACACCGAATAAGATCATAGAACAAAAATTAAAAAAATAAAAACAAAATGTGAGCTTGCGCTCCCTGAGCTAGTTTTATATGTATTTTTGTTGTATAGGTTAGATCTATTTTTATCTATTTTATTTTTATAGGTTAGTGTCAGATTTTATAATTGTACTTCCGCATATTTATATAGGTTAGTACGGGATAGTATTAAAGTGATGCACTACATGCTGTCTTAAAAACAGTTGAGTGTACATTTGACCAGTGGTCAGTACCATATCTGTCTGTGTGACAGCTGAAGATCTTTGTGGTCTGTCGTCTAATTATTTTATTATTCTGTACCTGGGACGGCCTGTAAGTTTGTAACTATTTGATATTTTCTTTTACTAGATCTACGGCACACTGTGTGTAAATATGCTAGACATATTTTAATTTAGTTTTATTTTCTAGTTGGCAGTTTATGTTTTGAGCATGTGATTTAAAGATGGCGGAGTCCATCAGTCCTGCTTTGAGTTTTCTAGATGTAATAGAATATATGATTTTATGTTTTGCAGGCTATTATTGCTGCTTTTACACTGCTGCTTTTAGCTGATGCAATTACACTGCTGATTGTAACTGCTATTACTCTTGCTGTAGATCTAGAATCTAGTGTTATTTTGTTTTGTAGTGTAGCCTTAGTGGCTTAGATTAGTAAACTTAGTTATAAGTTATAGTCTGTTTCTGTTCTTATGCTAATAATAGGGTACTAAGGCTAAGGTATTCTTGTTTTAGTTGTAGTTATGGGTTGGTTATAGTATAAGTAGTAGAATATTGTAGATCTAGACTAGTTTATTGTAGTGTGTTTGTGTAGATCTAGGTCTAGTATAGTAGTAGTCTTGAAGTGATTTAGTTCTCTTTAGTTAGATAGTTGTTTTGATCAGTTTGTGTTAGATAGTTGGTTTGGTTGGTTTTTAGTGGCGTAGATTCAGAGGGTTTTAGTTAGTATTAGTTGTTTTCATTGTAGTGTATATATTATATTTTATTATTGATTTATTTTTATGTCAATAAAGTTTCGTTATCTTGTTTTCATTTAGTTTAGGTTAGTATAGCTAGTATGTCTGGTTACTTAGGCGACTCTAGCCCCTTGGTCACCATACCGAGGTGCACAGATTGAGCCCACCCAGTAGTGCAAACATCTGCCTACTGTAATAAAATTTAATGTTGAGCAGAGAATAGGTCTCTCCCACTCGCGCCTGCCTGACCTGCTCACAAAAACAAAACATTATTGTAACAAGAAGATCTGAAGTAAAGAAAAGCTCGAAAGGTTAAGGTCAGAAACCAATGTCACTAGATAGAAATCCTATCAGTGGGTTTTGTGAAAAAGCTTTTTTTTTAAAAGCCATATCTCGTTACAAGTTGTTTTTTTTAAACTTTGTATTAGCGTGGGTGTTAAAGTGGATCTGTTTCATTGTCAATGACTAAAGTCTACAGGAAATACCATTGCAAAAGAAAACAAGAGTAATACTACTAGAGGACTCTAGTGTGAGCACATCTCTTCGATAGCAGAGGTTTTCTTACTGAAGCTCATCCAATAATGTTATCTTATTTATCTCATTCCTCGCTCCCCACTCCCTAAAATTCCCCCCTCTTCCCCACCCCCCTGTTTCGGTATGTACAGTCAATCAGCCAGAATGTCTCTTGGGTAGTATGAGTCACCCTACTAAACCAGGAATTGAAATCATTTCGACAGTAAAGACTGATGTAAAATCGTATGGTCTTTATTTAGCCAGTTACAAAGACGTTGTCTCGTTTAGAAAACTCACTGGCCAGCAATTGAGAGTTTATGTATTAACTCTTTACTGTCCAACAATGTATAGATCACAAAAAAGTGTGTCATCAATGTAAAGAACAGTTATGAAGAAGAAGCAGTGGCGTAGCTAGGGTATTTGATGCCCTGTGCGGCAGTTCCTCGTAATGCCCTCCAAAAATAAAGTTTTAAAACAGCGAACATTTTTTGATTTCGAAATAAAGTTTATTCATTATTTACGCATTGCTATTTCGCAAAGAATCAATTTAAAAAAAATAATACAAGTAAATCTCAAGTGCTTTCTCGCCAGAAAACTATCGATAATTTTATCGAAATCAGTTTTTTCCACTAGGTCTTGTTCAATAGACGAATTTGCCAAATTTGTGAGTCGTAACTTCGTCTTCTTTGATCGTAAGTATTTCTTCATCAAAGTAAGTTTGGAAAAAACTTTGCTTGCATGTAGCCTCACTTACCACAATAGTAAAAAAAAACAAAAACTGACAATATTTTTTGTTAACTTAATTGATTGATTCTTGTTTTGGACTTCTCGAGAAACTGTTAAAATTACCTAAAGCCCACAGACAAAATTCGTTTTTGTCTATGTCGCTGGGAGAACCATCGAGATTGATTTATGTCTGAGGATTCAATGAAAGCAACTAAAATTCATATTTATCATGTTCTTATGAGGTTATTATTTCATCAACAATACGGTCCAATGAAGGTATTTCCAATGTAGCTCTTTCTTGTGTGTTGTTTCGCCTGGCAATTTTTCTAGTGGCCAATATGTCTTTGAGGTTCTGCATGAAAATGTACCATAAAATTTTTATGTTAGGTGTACTGTGGAAAATAATCGAGAAATATTTGCTTTTGATACTTTCTGTAGATATTCTTTTTTTCGTGAGCACTTCTATTACAATGAATTCGGTTTTCATGTACGTATTCGGTCTCTCATGCAATTTCACTCCAGGATATTTCTTTGATTTTGTACTGCCAAATTTGTTTCAACTCATTCGTGATGCCCAATGAGTGCCTGATACTGCTTTAAGAGAAAACGCATGATGTCCAAGATTCTCTACATTTTCCCCTCTTGCTTATTAAAATTTTGAGCTGTCATTATTGTTGCCTAGTCACAAACTTCAAGTTCCCTCCAAGCAAGTAATGTTTGGCTGATAGGTTAAAACCGCTTGGTTACGGCTTGGCCACTTTTCAATGGGGCGCTTGAGTTCGAATCCCGACTCTAGCAGGGTTGTTTTTGTTGAGTGGTTGGAAAACCTTCTCTCAGATAACCCCTCTCCCCACTTGTCCGCAAAAGAGATTGCAAGTAATTTGAAAAACAACATCATTATAAACGTGTCCATAACCAGTGAATTGAACAATGAAGAAACATCATGTAAGGCTAAAAAAGTGTAACAAAAGATTTAAACAAATCTGGTAAAATTTGATTCAAGCTGGTCTGCAGCTTACATTTAATTTAAGAAAGAATATAGGACATAACGAATTATTAAAACAAATAAATGTGTTTGTTTTTATTTATGTAATTACAATGTGTAGTTTTATTGAGAAAGTTTGTCCTCAGTCTGATGCCCCCCACCACTTGATGCCCCGTGCGGCCCGCACCACCCGCACATTGCTAGCTACGCCACTGAGAAGAAGAACTAATACATTATTTTGTTTTGTAAATAATTTCTTTTGAAAGGGCGGCACAAGACAAGATTTACTTTTTTAAAAGTAGTTTTCATATTTGGCTTGTATTTATTAGGTTCTTTTCCAATAACGAGTTTTCAAGACTTAGCTAAAGTGTTGTTAGCATTCTGTGCTTCTGTTCGATTAGCAGCTTGCTGGTTTTACCGGTGCTGTGATTAATGCATGTTGCCTCCCACGCACACACACACACACGCATCTTGAAATTGTTCATTTTTATCTGAAAAAAAAAAGGTTTCATAAAAATGAATAAAATTGTTCACTTTTACTTCTGTTCTATCTCATGAATGCAACATTATCTGGGACCAACGTTGGACCACTGACCGTCAAACAAAAAGCGTTATTCTTGGTTCCCACCGTTCTGTCAAAGTCTTTCGTGAGGCCCATTTAGTTTTCTGTCAAGACTTGAGAGATTAAAACCCACGCAGCCCCACCACTAACTAAATATAAGCTCCATTGCCCTAAAAGTAAGTTTTATTTTGTGTATTACTTCTCCTTTGTTAATTATACTTGACATGTAATCCTTGGACTATTCAGACAAGGCAAGGGAGATAATGCGTTGCAAATGAAAGTCGACTCACGATGTCAATAGAATTTAAATGATCCCTTTCAAGATAAGAACCCTGTGCTTTAACCCAAGTTTTTTTTTTTCAGAAAAAACCCACAAAAAACAAAAAAACAAAAAAACTCCAAAGCCTATGATAAACAAAAAACATCAATTTTTCAGACTTGATTTGTTTCAAATGTTTACGAATGTTTATTAATACTGCTCTCAGTAATAGCACAAGTAGGATATGATTGAAGTTTTATTTATTAAATGTAGCATCACTCCGACTCATTATATTTACTGCAAATTACTTTTTTTCTAAATCCAGATCTAGTGTAAATTACACAGCTTCAGGTCTAAGTTTTCGTTTCGAAATTTTACACTGGATTCTTTTGTTTTCTTCGCTAACATGTCGACCTTTCCCTTGAGTTGTCATGGTAACCAGTGCGTCACATGGCTTTAAGACACCGAGGAACAACTAACTGCCGTGATGAGTTGGCAAGGAAACACGGGAGAGCGCTGGAGGAATAAATTCAGATGATAGTTTAATGAAAGAGGTTTAGGTCCTTCAGTCCCTTCATCAAGTTGTTACATAATATTAACATACTGTGTGGCTTGGGCGGGGTGTGGGTGTGGCTTGGGCGGGGTGTGTGGCTTGAGGGGTGTGTTTGTGGGTGTGTGTGGCTTGAGCAAGGTGTGTGGGTGGGTGTGGCTTGGGCGGAAGTGTGTGTGTGTGGGTGTGTGTGGCTTGGGCGGGGTGTGTGTGTTTGTGGCTTGATTGGGGTGTGTGGCTTGGGCGGGTGTGTGTGTGGGTGTGTGTGTTAGTGTGTGTGGCTTGAGCGGGGTGTGTGTGTGGCTTGGGCAGGGTGTGTGTGTGTGGGTAGGTGTGGCTTGAGCAAGGTGTGTGGGTGGGTGTGGGTGTGGCTTGAGCGGGGTGTGTGGGTGTGTGTGGCTTGGGCGGGGTGTGTGTGTTTGTGGCTTGAGCGGTGTGTGTGTGTGGGTGTGTGTGTTAGTGTGTGGCTTGAGCGGAGTGTGTGTGTGGCTTGAGCGGGGGTTGTGTGTTGGTGTGTGTGTGGCTTGAGCGGGGTGCGTGTGTAGGTGTGTTGGACGGGGTGTCTGTGTTGCTTGGGCAGGGTGTGTGTGTGGGTGTGTGTGTGGCTTGAGCGGGGTGCGTGTGTGGGTGTGTGTGTGGGTTGGGCGGGGTGTGTGTGGCTTGGGCAGGGTGTGTGTGTGTGGGGGTGTGTGTGGCTTGAGCAAGGTGTGTGGGTGGGTGTGGGTGTGGCTTGAGCGGGGTGTGTGTGGCTTGGGCGGAAGTGTGTGTGTGTGGGTGTGTGTGGCTTGAGCAAGGTGTGTGGGTGGGTGTGGGTGTGGCTTGAGCGGGGTGTGTGTGGCTTGGGCGGAAGTGTGTGTGTGTGGGTGTGTGTGGCTTGAGCAAGGTGTGTGGGTGGGTGTGGGTGTGGCTTGAGCGGGGTGTGTGTGGCTTGGGCGGAAGTGTGTGTGTGTGGGTGTGTGTGGCTTGGGCGGGCTGTGTGTGTGGGTGTGTGTGTGTTAGTGTGTGGCTTGAGCGGGGTGTGTGTGTGGCTTGAGCGTGGGTTGTGTGTTGGTGTGTGTGTGGCTTGGGCGGGGTGTATGTGTTTGTGGCTTGAGCGGTGTGTGTGTGTGGGTGTGTGTGTTAGTGTGTGGCTTGAGCGGAGTGTGTGTGTGGCTTGAGCGGGGGTTGTGTGTTGGTGTGTGTGTGGCTTGAGCGGGGTGCGTGTGTAGGTGTGTTGGACGGGGTGTCTGTGTTGCTTGGGCAGGGTGTGTGTGTGGGTGTGTGTGTGGCTTGAGCGGGGTGCGTGTGTGGGTGTGTGTGTGGGTTGGGCAGGGTGTGTGTGTGTGTGGGTGTGTGTGGCTTGAGCAAGGTGTGTGGGTGGGTGTGGGTGTGGCTTGAGCGGGGTGTGTGTGGCTTGGGCGGAAGTGTGTGTGTGTGGGTGTGTGTGGCTTGAGCAAGGTGTGTGGGTGGGTGTGGGTGTGGCTTGAGCGGGGTGTGTGTGGCTTGGGCGGAAGTGTGTGTGTGTGGGTGTGTGTGGCTTGAGCAAGGTGTGTGGGTGGGTGTGGGTGTGGCTTGAGCGGGGTGTGTGTGGCTTGGGCGGAAGTGTGTGTGTGTGGGTGTGTGTGGCTTGGGCGGGCTGTGTGTGTGGGTGTGTGTGTGTTAGTGTGTGGCTTGAGCGGGGTGTGTGTGTGGCTTGAGCGTGGGTTGTGTGTTGGTGTGTGTGTGGCTTGGGCGGGGTGTATGTGGGTGTGTGGGTGGCTTTGGCGGGGTGTGTTGGTGTGTGTGTGGGGGTGTGTGGCTTGAGCGGGGTGTGTGTGTGTGGCTTGAGCGGTGTGTGTGTGGCTTGAGCGGGGTGTGGGTGTGGGTGTGTGTGGCTTGGGCGGGCTGTGTGTGTGGGTGTGTGTGCTTGCGTGCGTGCACAGTTGAATGAGTGACGTGAAAACACACGAATCATGACCTATATGTATAGACAGAGCATTTTTTGTTCAGAAAGTTATTACCCGTCGATTCATCTCTCTTATTACTTTATGTAGTAAATTCTAGAAATCATCATCATTTCTAAATGTACAAAAAGATTCTTTGAAACATCTGTGACATTTTACGTCTCGAGAGACAATCTTTTCACTTTGCAACTTCTTGTGTGATGGCCAATCCTTGATACACAGCTGCGATCGCAGGTTGGGCAATATATAATCACCAGGCGCCGTTGCATTTTCACCCTTCTTTCTGATTCTTTTTTGTATGACATCTGCAATCCGTGACCCTTCCTTTATGCTCTCTCTCCATGTGGATCTATCCAGTGCCATCTCTTCCCTGCTGCCAGTGTCGTTTTTGAAAAGCTTTATGTCGAATTTACATACATCCGTATAACGTCAAAGTGTGCGACCAGCGGCTCTCCTGCCTTCTATTAGATCGCCATACAGGATGTCCTGTGGAAGTCGACCTACTGGCATTCTACGAACGTGACCAAGCCAGCCTAGCAAGGCGTCTGCTGCTGATAACAGAGCGGATGTCCAGGCACCCTGCACTTTGTAGCACTTCCTCATTGGTTTTTTGAAACATATAACCCAACGATCCTACATTTTGTCAAAGTAAGCGATCTACATCTGAATCGATATAGAAAAAAATTCATTTTTTAATTAAAAAAATATCCCTTTTTTTTTATTTTGGACAAATATTATTGACTTTTTTTTATTAACACCAAATATTAAGAGACTAAGATTTTGTAAGTGCTGAAGCTACCACAAGCGTGTACAACAGACTACAATGGAATAAGTTTGATGTAATCGAAGCCACCTGAAACATCTAGATCTATATACCATTTATAGTTAAATTATAACCCAGTCTAGTTATGATTTCCTTGGAATCATCAAGGTCTGATAAATCAGAGTCCATCTGAGACACTAGCGGATCCAGAACTTTGGAGGGGGGGGCGGCGATTTTTTTCCAAACTCTAACCCTAGCGCCCAGTAAACCCTAACCCTATGCATAAACGTGCGTACAGCATATAGGATATATGTATATATATATAGGAATAAAAAAAAAAGCAGCGTTTCTCAACTTTCGGCGAAAAAAAAAACCCAGTCATGTTGAGGCCTTTCTCTTGCAAGCTTGGGGGTCTGGGGGAACGCTGTATGCTTCTCCAGTGAGGTTCGGAGCGAAGCCCCGCCGCCTAATTCGTTTTCTTGCACTCTTCACTGAAGAAAAGTATTCTCCTGACATCTACAGAACATTATTAATCAATGGAATTCGGGGCGAAGCCCCGACTCCAAAAGCGTTTTCTTGCAATCTTCACTAAAGAATCGCATTCTCCTGACATCTACAGCTCATTATTCATCAGTGGAGTTCGGGGCAAAGCCCTGACGCCAAAAGTGTTTTCTTGCATTCTTCACTGAAGAAAAGTATTCTCCTGACATCTACAGCTCATTATTAATCAATCGAGTTCGGGGCGAAGCCCCGACGCCAAAAGCGTTTCCTTGCAATCTTTACTACAGAAACGCATTCTCCTGACATCTACAGCTCATTATTCATCAGTGGAGTTCGGGGCAAAGCCCTGACGCCAAAAGTATTTTCTTGCATTCTTCACTGAAGAAAAGTATTCTCCTGACATCTACAGCTCATTATTAATCAATCGAGTTCGGGGCGAAGCCCCGACTCCAAAAGCGTTTCCTTGCAATCTTTACTGAAGAATCGCATTCTCCTGACATCTACAGCTCATTATTCCTCAGTGGAGTTCGGGGCGAAGCCCTGACGCCAAAAGTGTTTTCTTGCATTCTTCACTGAAGAAAAGTATTTTCCTGACATCTACAGCTCATTATTAATCAATCGAGTTCGGGGCGATGCCCCAACGCCAAAAGCGTTTCATTGCAATCTTTACTACAGAAACGCATTCTCCTGACATCTACAGCCCCGACGACATAGGAGTTTTCTTGCATTTTTCACTGAAGAAAGCATTCTCCTGACCTTAAGCTCCCTATTAAAAAGGGACCTTTTGAAAAGTGTTGTTAGCTATTCTAATGTGAATTTAGAGGCCCTTAATATATTGCAAATAAAACCGATTTGTTCCTTGAAAAGATAAGATACCCCACATATTTAGATTAAAGCTTTGATGATCGCCGCCGAAGAAAAAATTATTCGATAAATAATATTCAATAAAATTCAAGCGTAAATTGTGAGTTATAGTCCTAAATTTATGTAACTAGAAGATATCAGATTGAGTAAAGGTTGGAAAAAGCGACTAGGAAGCAATTATTTTGATTTAGAACTAATCTCAATCGTGACTCTTGTACTGAAAAAATTCGTTGGAATTCTAACTTTTCCAAAGCAAAGTCTTTCTTAATATAATTATGATAAATTCATGTGCAATTATATAAATTCTGTCTGGAAAGGGGAGGAGCGATAGAGTGAAAACGATTAATCCTCTCTCCCTTTTATAATTTCTGCTAATGATTGCATTTGGCATTAAAGAATAGGGGATGGGGCGACTCGATATAGGAATTTAATTTATAGCATATATAAATTATATCAGTGAGAGATTTTTTAATTTTGTAATTTCTTAACTATAATACAAAAAGAAAAAAGTATTTGTTTGTCCGATGGGGGGAAGGCGATTGCCTGTATCGCCCCTCCCACCTGGTACAACCCTTTTTATTTTTTTATCTAATAGTTATAAAATTTGAGATTAGAGTGCGGTGCGACATAATATACAATGGATTCACTTATCAATACGTATTATATATATATATATATATATATTCAACTAATTTTGTTCACAAACTATGATTTCCCCATAAAAGTAGGACCGCCCCCCCTCACACTCAAAGGGTTTAGGTGGGAAGGGCAGTAAAGGTATTCAACCCCCCCCCCCCTCCCCAATCGGTCAACAGGGGAACGACATAATATAAAGATCGGTTAAAATATCAATAACAAGTTTTAATCATAAAGATGTTTAATTGATTCTGTTAGCAAGCTGTGATTTCTACAAATAAATTGGACCCCCCCCCACTCAAAAGTTTATTGGGGGGGGGGCGCATTAATGCCATCGCCCCCTCCAGACCCCACCTAACGGCCAACATACTAGGGGGGGGGCGAAATAATCTAAAAAAATGTTAAAAATATAAATAATTAGTATGTATTATTAACATAAGTAATAAATTTGTATACAAATGGTGTGAATTCTAATGTAAAATTCGTCCGCCCTCCCCTGAGGGGGGGGGGGTTCGGCCGAGTTGGGGGGGGGGGCGATCGCCCCTACCGCCCCCCCCCCCTTCCTGGATCCGCCAGTGATCTGAGATATAATGGATTCAAAGTACCAGATATTCTAATATGGTGTCATATATTTTTTCTTTTTATTTAAAAAATCCTCTTAATCTTTACTATTATACCGTCACCTTCTTTCTTCATCTCTTTTTTTAAAAAATATAAGCACATTGAAATTTAAAGGAGATAAACGAATTTTAAAAAATCATTGTAACACTTTCATAGTTTCTGTAATAGAACCAATGAAAACAAAAAGAAAATTATTATGGAATATCGTACATTTGGCGTTTTTTTTATATTTTACTTGACAGGGTTACCTATATGTATGTTTATTATATTTTCTATACAGTCGTTCACCCCTGCTGCAGTAAATATTTGTGATATATGACTTTTTGCTATCAATGTTGTTCTTATAATAATATGTCTATGGATTAGAATGTTATGCTTATGGAGTATATAATGTTATACTTATAATGTTATGTTTATAATCGATCAAACTCTAATAATAAAACGAACACATTTTCTTTCTCTAGGCTTGAAAAGTATTCTCTAACATTTCCATACATGCGGCTAGACAATGTTTATGTTCTTTTCTTTCGGTAACCTTTCAAATAAAGTAATTACAATTGATTTACACTACTAGATTTGATTCATAGGCAGAAGTTTCATTAATACAAAATATATGTTACTGTTTTTAGTGCGCTTAAAAAAAATAAAATCAAATCTTGCAAACCAATTACACAAAAAAAAAAAAAAAAGTAACAACAACGAAACCCCCCCCCCCCCCCTTTTCAAATATTAAATCTCGAACTGAAAACTTACAATTTCCGAATTTTCTAGGGATTCCTGTGGAAAATTGTTTATGGCATTGTTCTGTTAGAGTAGTGACTGAATGTCTCCTGGTATGTCAACTTAAGTAGGCCACAGAGTCATAGTTGTATGAGTGGGAGCATTTATGATTTGTACAGGCATGCTCTCGGGCACGTAGGCATATGGATGACTCTATCTATCTATCTATCTATCTGTCTGTCTATTTGTCTGTCATATATTTGTCTCTCAGTCGGCTCGTGGAGATCACGTGATTGTTCTATAAATAGATTAGCCAATGATATAGTTTAGCTTATCCCATGTGCACGAGTCAATCTTGGGGCGTTATGACGTCAGACAAAAGATTTTAATGGTCTCCAGGCGAATGTTTATTGGAATATGTTTGTACTGCCAAGAGATGTTCGACACCAAAGAATAAAACCAAAACTTTTAGGACAGGTTTCCAGTTTCCAGACCAAATCATTTTATGAGAATTTTAAGGAGAAAGTTTTAAGTTTTGAAACTGCATCCAACAACACTCGCAGGCTGAAGTAGTAAAGAAACTTGTTAATTTCGTTTGGTCCTAGTAAGGTATTTTTAATTCCAAGACATTTATTTATACCTAGACTGCTTAAAAAATCTTTAACACCAGTGTTGTCACTAGAGAGGTACGGGGGGGGGGGGGGGTGCGGTCCGCAATTATTTTTTGCAATTTTTTTTATTAATATTCTACAAAGATCTAGGAAATCAATCTATTTAAATGTAAATGATTTAAATCCACGGACTTGAATTATTTCGATCTAGGATTTTTCGAAACAGTATTTCAATGTAAAGTAACAGTAAACTATTTTATTTCATAGATTTGCGTGAATCTATAGTTCTGTGATTTATAGCCAATAAAAATCACAAATAAACTTAAACAAAACTCTCAAATGTTTTATAGGGAGAAGAACTCTCCGTTTACAACTATAGATATCAATAATGTAGAATTTATTTCCCTTTTCAATATCAAACAAATAGTTGTTAATTAGCAATAATTAATTGATTATTTGATACATTTTTTAAAATGATTCATATTTTGTTACGTGCAATAATTAATTGTGTATAATTTTCAACTTAATCTGAGAATAGTTTGGATAGAAATAATGTGTTCAAAATTTTTACCTGACAGACAGACAGAGTGAGTTGATATAAGTTTTGTAAAAATGTCACCATGTATGTATCACTTAGTAATCAGCCGTGTGTGTAGCCACAATCATCATCATCATCATTACCATTATCATCATCATCATCATCATTACCATTATCATCATTATTATCATCATCAAACTCCATTTGAGTGATAGCACGAGAGGTTCAAATCCACTCTTGCTAAAGCCCTGGACAGAAACCCTGCTGCTTTACGTAGTGAATGTATGTCATCATACAGGTCGAGACTTTTTGGTTCACCAGACAGAGATCAGCAAGTCTGGGGCAGTCGAAAAGAATATGAGACACGGTTTCCTCTACAGCAGGGCCACAGCGAGTCGAAATTTAGCCATAGCTGTGCGAAATATTAACCGACGGAATAAGGAAAAAAACAACTTCTTTCTTTGTAAGTAGGCTAAGTAAAGTACCAGATTTCAGACCTTGTGATCTATGGGGCAGATGATATTAAGGTCATCTGTTTCTTTATGCCTTAGCCATATTTCAAAGTGACCAAAAGCAATATTCTTCTTCAAGAGGCTAATTACACTTATTCTACAAATAAATAAACATTCATAGAACCTTTCATGAACTATATGGACCCCACCTTTGACCTATTTGTATGAACAAACTGATCTACGTCTATGGCTTTTTAGGGGCTTGTTAGATTCACGACTAAATTAGAAACCTATACTTAGAAATTCTGTAATATCTGAGGAATATCTAAAGTTGGCAGACAATATCACTAACACAGCTGACTCGAAGTATTACAAAGATCGAAGGGTCAAATGAAGACCAAACACGCAATTTATTTTTACGGGCTCGCGTCCAGTAGATGGAAAATTGTTTTTCTTTTGAAAAAGTAGAGTAGGCTTACATGTGTGTGTGTGTGTGTCCCCCAGGGAGAAGGACATATTAAATACTATTAATAGAGTCTCATATTTGGTAACCTACATTTTTTGTCAATAACACAATTATTAAATTACGCTTTTTGGGCAAATTTGACGTAATATGAACTCAAAATGTTATATATTAAAGACATTCCCTTTTTCTAGGATTACATTCTACGTGTATGAGTGTTAGGCATGCTAAATAAAGACTGAAACTCTACTAGATCATAAGCTTTTCTGGCCTTATGGCTTTAGGGAATAGAGAGAAGTTATATGAATTTGTCCAAGTACATCTGACTTTGTCATTGTAGCATTGACATTTTGTTTAAAGCACCGCTCGGACATTAAAGGGGGGGGGGGGAGCGCCATTGGAGAACGTCATTGTTAAGCGATTAAACGTGACAAGGACGCTAAATCCAATTTCACTGGTGTCTACGAAATAAAAATTGAGCAAATCATTTGTGACAGTATCTCACAGCGTAGCAGTTGATCTTCGTGTCCTTGATTAGTGCTAGGTAGTTGCCCATTTGTCTTAAAATACTCCTTAAGTAAAAGTTTCCCTTTAAGACCTTGAGATCTATGGGGCAGATGATGTAAAGATCAGCACAACGACCAAAAGACTAATGTCAGCTCACAAAGATCCCGAAATTTGAAATCCTAGTCTTCGCCAGGATTCGAACCCGGGACCCCCGGTTCAGAAGCCAAGCGCATTAAAACTCAGCCACAGCGACTCCACTCTTTAAGTAGTTTAAGTTGAATTATTTTGTGCTACAAGAGTTAAGAAAATTTTTAAATTCTTCGATGCACAAATAGTATCATATACTTTTTATTATGTACACCGGATACATCAAACACAAAAATCTAGCTACTTGTAGTTTATCCGCCACGTATGAAAATCTACAGTAGAAAACAGCCTGAATGGTAGTATTAGATTGTAATACTAGTAAAAATGTAGATTTTTAGGACAGGGGAAATAAACTCGATGATTGTGCTCGAGAAATAACAAATGTTGCTGTGAGTTGTTACTCTTGGATTCCATAGTCAACTTAAATACACGAAATACTCTACTTTTATAATGTAATGTTTATATAATGTTTATATAATGTTTGTTTATATAATGGTTATAGTTTTGTATTTAGTTGTTTTTACCACAAAATCATACATTATTAAATGTTGTCTATATACAATAATATACATTGTATATAACGTTTGTTAAAAATGGGACGGGAAAGTGGATAGGCGCAACAATCAAACTCATATGATCTCAACTTCCTGGTTCAACTTTCGATTACTGAAATAATAATAATAATAATAATCTTTATTGTCCGTATGGAAATTTGTCTTACAATTCTTATCTTATATAATACAGACGTTACTTCAAAAAAGAAGATGATTACGTCCTACGCGTCATGCATTTAGTCATGCCTATTAACCAATGACTTAAATTCTGCCAAGTCACTGGTTTTTCTGGCTAGCTCAGGCAACCCATTCCATGCTCTAATAGCACTAGGGAAGAAGGAGTATTTGTACAAATTTGTCCTAGCATATGGGACGAGGAATGTGCCTTTATTTTTGTGTCTTTCAGAGTATTTTATTAAATTTTGTTTTTGTATTTGAAGATTATGGTTCAGTGTTTTATGTATAATTGCTACTTTACTTTTGAGTCTTCTGTCCTGAAGGCTTTCTAAATTTAGTGATTTTACTAATGGTGTTACCCTAGTCAAATGTGAATATTCGTTTGTTATGAATCTCACTGCTCTATTTTGTGTTTGTTCCAGTTTCTTAATGTTTTCTTGAGTTGAGGGGTTCCAAACGGAGGATGCATATTCTATTATTGGCCTAACCAAGGTTAAATAACATTTTAGTTTTATGTTCTTATTTGATTTATAGAAATTTCTTTTAATAAATCCTAATGCTTTGTTGGATTTTTTTATAGTTTCATCAATATGTGGATTCCATGACAGTTTTTCATTTATTATAACACCTAGGTATTTTGAGTTTTTAGTCTGTGTTACTGGTTTGCCATGAATAAGATAAGTGGAATGAATTTGTTTTAGTTTTTTTGTTACTCTTAACAACTGACATTTTTCTGGGTGGAAAGACATGCTCCAATTTGATTCCCATTTCTGTAATTCATCTAATTCTCTTTGTAAAATATCTGTGTCTTGTTTTGTTTTTATTGTTCTATATATTATGCAATCGTCTGCAAATAATCTGACTTTTGTTCCTGAACTAATGCAATTTGGTAAATCATTTATGTAAATTAAAAATAGTAGTGGACCCAAGACTGTTCCTTGAGGTACACCTGAGTTTACTGTTATTGGTGTTGATTTAGAGCCATTTATTATTACAGTTTGTTCTCTCCCTATCAGAAAATCTTTAATCCAGTGATGCAGTGGACCGTTAATGCCGAAATATTTTAATTTTTTAAGCAAACTATGGTGGTGAACTTTGTCAAAAGCCTTGGAAAAATCTAGTAAGATAGCATCTATTTGTTCACTATTATCTAAACCTTTTGAAAAATCATCAATTAGTCCTATTAGTTGTGTTTCACATGATCTATATTTCCTAAAGCCATGTTGGTATGGGGTGAGGACATTATGTTTGTCTAAGTGGTTTATGATATTGCTACATATTATGTGTTCTAGTATTTTACATGTGATGCTGGTAAGTGATATTGGTCTGTAGTTTCCTGGATCAGATTTTTCTCCTTTTTTAAATAGGGGGGTGAC
The DNA here is from genome assembly GCA_030265305.1 of Biomphalaria pfeifferi. Classification (NCBI taxonomy): domain Eukaryota; kingdom Metazoa; phylum Mollusca; class Gastropoda; family Planorbidae; genus Biomphalaria; species Biomphalaria pfeifferi. Next base: position 739,310 of record JASAOG010000217.1, read on the forward strand.
ATTAGCTTCTTTCCAGTCCTTTGGTACTCTGCCCTGGTTAAGCGATGCCTGAAAGAGTATTTTGAACACTGGGGCTAGCTCATTGCTTAGTTCTTTGAGTAATCTAGCTGGAATACCATCAGGTCCAGACGCTTTATTTGGTTTGGTGTTGGCTAATAGTTTTTGAATTCCATTTTCTTGTACTATTAAATCTTCTATGTTGTCTACTTGGTTCAAATTAAGAAATATGTCTTTGTCTCCTGGGGCTGAGAATGCTGATGCAAAGTATTTGTTTAGGATGTTTGCTTTAGTTTCATTATCATTATGTATTATGTTATGTTCATCTTTTAATGGCGCTATGCCTGTTGTTTCCATTTTCTTAGACTTAATGTATGACCATAGGTTTTTGTTGTTATCTTTAGATATTACATTGTTTATGTATTCACTCTGCAGCTGTCTGCTTACTTTTTGGGTTAGGTGTTTAATTTTTATATACTTTTTGTAAACTCTTTCTGCCTTGGTTTCTTTAAATTTTTTAATTCTTTAATTTGTGCATTACACCAAACAAAAAACATTATAACTATAAGAAACCAAAGTGTACATTCGTACGATTAGTAATCGTAATCTTTGCTGCCCTTTTTTGCTGATATAATCAGTATTTGCAGTAAAATTTAGTTTATTGTCTAGGATAGTACCAAGGTATTTAAAGGTTTGCACAATTTCAATAGTCTTTCCAGCTACAGAAACAATATCATGTTCCTTCTTTTACCTACGAAAATCGATTATCATTTCTTTGTTTTTTTTACATTTAATTATAAAAAATTATCTTTACAGTATTTTTTAATGTGTTCTGTTTCTTAGAAATACTCATTTACGTCTGAGCTCTCTGAGAGCAGGGCAAGAATATTATGGTCAATGATTACAAAATGATTGGAAGCCATGTTGCATGTTAGACTATCATTAGTAAAAAAAGACACAAACAACTTCTTGGCCACTGGTCAGGCTAGCACACGTTGGCCAGTCCAAAGAAAACCTCGCTAAAGTCACACATCTAAGAAAAATGTACTTGAGTCAGTAATGTGATGACTGAGACTTATATTTGTATAAAAGAACTGACCTATGGAATCTATGTAGATGGAGTTATAAGATATGGTCCTAAAGAGGTAAAATCTGCTTACTGCGGTGTTTCAAAAAAAAAAAAAAATCAAGATAGATTTCTTTAAAAAGTAATCCATAAATAGCAAAAAAAGAAAAGAAAAAAGAACAAAAAAAAAAGTAATATATAATTTAAACAAATAAATCTTTTTTTTTTCAATTAATATAGTAAACTAAATATTCTTATTTTATTTTTCATAACTTTGTAAAAAAAATCTCATTAACCTAGATATTCTAAATGTAACATATAAATGGCTAGATTAGAATACGATTCTTTTCCCTGTATTCCATTCTAAAAACATTCATATGTGTTACATTACAACGTTACAGAATTGTTATTCATTGTTTGCTTGTTTGTTCTTATCTGTGAAACTGATGGTAGTCAATTTTTGTTTCCTATTGAAAAAATAGAAAAATCAGCCAGTATGGCTTTCGAACCCACTCCTGTCTTTGACGATATATTAAATTTAGTACACTTACTGATTATATCAGGGAAAGAAAATAAAAAAAAATATTCTTAAAAAAACAACACAAAAAAAAGCTAATATTAATTAAGTGTATCAATTAGTTTGGATCTGTCATGCAATTAAATTTGTAATAGATCTAGACAAATAATAATAAATCTGTGCGATTAGAAATATTTTTACCAATTCTTTTTGTTTAGCGTAATTTCATGCTTTTAGCTTTTTCAATACGCTCTGATCCTATCACTTGTCTGGATCAGTTGGGAAGGAGTGGGGAGAGAAAGGAGGGAGTATCTGGGTGATCGTTTTTTAAATGTATCTATAGAAAAACAAAGCTGAACGACCTGAATTCGAACTCATGGGCTAAAGCCTTCTCAGGCTTCTCAAGCCAACACGGTAATCACTCTGCTAGCGAAGAGCGTATGAACACGTTTATGTTCACGACGCCTTTGACCAGTGATTCCCAAAGAGGTATAGAAAGACCCTCAGGAGTTTACATAGACTTCCCAGTGGTCTACGAAAGTGAAAAAATAAATTGGGGGTCGATGAGATGTACACGGGGGTCTACGATCACGGAATGTAATGTCTAACAAAAAGAAATATAGATATGCAGCAATGATGATTTAAAATTGGAATTCATGCCTTCCTTGTCAAACAAGATGTAGCCCAAGTGACTTTTCTTGTCGATATGAACTAATTACACTGGAAAATCATTTGAGACAAAGAAACGTCCGCCATTCATTAAAGATTGTAAAGCAATACTAGATGTCATTTACATGTTAGCGTCTTTAAAAATTTGAAATAAACAGAAATTAAATTGAGACAGTAAGGTAAAGGTTTGAGGAACTTCCAAACTTTCAAAGATAAATTTCAGAATGAACCCACAAAAATCTCTCTCATCATATAGAAAAGATGGAGGTTTGTGAGCGCCTTACAAGATCTCTTTACTTATAGCCAAACATGAAAAACACTATAGATAAAACATTTATTTTACCAGCCGTTGAAGTAGTTTTAAAAACTATTTTACGCAAACCTACATCTGATATTTTTAAACGTATTTCTTTAAGCGACAATACAGTTCAAGGGCACATTATGCTATTCTTTGCAAACAATTTGGGATCAGTGATGTCTCAGGCTCTGACAGGGTGTAGCGCTGTGTGCTGCAACTGCCTAAAGGTCGGCGCCTCCTTATTTTTCCTCAGGGTTGAAAGGGGTTTAAACTCAAAACCCCATATGGCTACGCTCATAGCATTTTGAAAGCGTAATTTGCTTTTTTTTTATATTGAAGAAGTATTTTTTAGCTAGAAACCCCGCTGGTGGGGTGTTTTAAACACAAAACCCGACTTTGCTACGCTCATAGAATCTGGTGACTGATGAATGGATAGTCTTATATTGAAGATGTGGTTTTATCGTTAATTTCGGATGGGGTTTTAAATTCAAAATCTTCCTTATCTATGCTCTTGGAATATGGGGGGGGGGGGGGGGGGGATTGTTGTTTGCATTTTTATTTGAATGAAGAGACGGATTGAACTGCAAACTGCTAGATGAGTTTAAACTCAAAAACCCATTTGTTTAGAATTGAAATCTCACCTAAAATTAACAAAATCAAAGCAAAAAAATCAGTCACTAAATTCCGTGGGGGGGGGGGGGGGGGTTCTGGCTACGCTCATGGTTCCAGAGAAACAAACATTAATAAGCAAGATTTAAAAAATAAAACAATAGAACACAACACTCTTCTGGTTTGGATTTTGAGTTTTACCATCCAAAAGAGATGCAAGACAGCGGCTAACATAAATAGACACACAACACTCTTCTGTTCTCCTGACAATCCAATCCTTAACTACCAGTCAACTATCTGATAGGAACGTTTTAATGATAGTAATGTTTTGTTTGGCGTAATGCACCAAATGTAAGTCACATTTCCCTATGAATAATAATTAATGATAATGATTATTATCATCAATATCCAACTAGCCTTACTGGCTATAAAACAAAAGGTCAAACATGAAAACAGATCTAGATCTACAAATATCTAAGCCAATAAAACATAAAAAAGGACAACCATAAACGATTTCTTTCCAAATGATGTTAAAAATTAATTCAATAAAAAGTGATCACCCTAAAAAGTAACAAACTAAAAAAAATAGTTTTAAAAAATAAAGCGTGCACAAATGGTATCTATTACTAAGAAGCGAGCTATGGTCCAATCACTTTTGTTAACACTTGGAGGAGGGGGGATCTGGGAAGTCTCCAGATGGAAGTCCGACATGTTAGCCACTGAACTATTTAAGTTCTTATAAAAATAGCTTTAGAAACTGTTGATAATTTAACATTTTTAGCGAACGACTTAATTCTCTGAACAATGTCTATTCATATTTATCTTAGTATATTTTCTGTATAAAACGACTGAACTTAGTAGCTTTTTGATGATTCGTGTGTTGCCATCCTCAAGAACAGACAAAAGTATCAACTGTGTGGAGGGCCATGACGTTACTGGCTCCAACCTGTACATAGGCGTGTCTGCGTGTGATGTCTGTGTGGTATGTGTGTGTCTGTGTTAGGTGTCTGTGTGGTATGTGTGTGTCTGTGTGTGGTGTCTGTGTCTCTGTGTGGTGTCTGTGTGTGGTGTCTGTGTCTGGTGTCTGTGTGTGGTGTCTGTGTCTGGTGTGATTGTGTGTGTCTGTGTCTGGTGTGTGTGTCTGTGTCTGGTGTGATTGTGTGTGTCTGTGTCTGGTGTGTGATTGTATGTGTATGTTTCTGTGTCTGATATGATTGTGTGTGCGTCTGTGTCTGGTGTGATTGTGTGTGTATGTGTCTGGTTATATTGTGTGTGTGTGTGTGTCTGTGTCTGGTGTGATTGGGTGTGTGTGTCTGGTGTGATTGTGTGTATGTGTCAGTGTCTGGTGTGATTGTGTGTCTGTGTCTGGTGCGAGTGTGTGTCTGTGTCTGGTGTGTGTGTGTGTCTGTGTCTGGTGTAAGTATGTGTGTGTGTCTGATTCTGGTGTGATTGTGTGTGTATCTGTGTCTGGTGTGAGTGTATGCCTATGTCTGGTAAAAGTGTGTGTTTGTGTCTGGTGTAAGCTTGTGTGTGTTTGTGTCTGTGTCTGGTGTAAGTTTGTATCTCTTTGTAAATTTGTCTGGTGTGATTGTGTGTGTGTCTGTGTCTGAGTGTCTGTGTCTCTGTCAGTGTATTTTGTGATTGTGTGTCTGTTTTTCTTGTCTGGTGAGAGTGTTGTGTGTCTGTGTCTGGTGTGAGTGTAGGCCTATGTCTGGTAAAAGTGTGTGTCTGTGTCTGGTGTAAGCTTGTGGGTGTTTGTGTCTGTGTCTGGTGTAAGTGTGTATGTCTTTGTAAATTTGTCTGGTGTGATTGTGTGTGTGTCTGTGTCTGTGTGTCTGTGTCTCTGTCAGTGTATTTTGTGATTGTGTGTCTGTTTTTCTTGTCTGGTGAGAGTGTTGTGTGTCTGTGTCTGGTGTGAGTGTATGCCTATGTCTGGTAAAAGTGTGTGTCTGTGTCTGGTGTGATTGTGTGTCTTTGTCTGGTGTGTGCGCGCCCGTGTCTGTGTCTCGTGTCTGTGTCTGGTGTTTGTGTGTGGTATCCTGTGTGATTGTGTGTGTGTCTATGTCTGGTGTTTGTCTGTGTCTGGTATGATTTTGTGTGTCTGTGTCTGGTGTGTGATTGTGTGTGTCTGTGTCTATGTGTGTCTGTGTCTGGTGTGATTTTCTGTGTGTCTGTGTCTGTTGTGTGATTGTGTGTGTCTGTGTCTGTTGTGTGATTGTGTGTGTCTGTGTCTATTGTGTGATTGTGTGTATCTGTGTTTGGTGTAATTGTGTGTGTGTGTGTCTATGTCTGGTGTGATTGTCTGTGTCTGGTGTAATTGTGTGTGTATTTTTGTCTGGTATGATTGTGTGTGTCTGTGTCTGGAGTGATTGTGTGTGTCTGTGTCTGGTGTGATTGTGTGTGTCTGTGTCTGGTGTAATTGTGTGTGTATTTTTGTCTGGTATGATTGTGTGTGTCTGTGTCTGGTATGATTGTGTGTGTCTGTGTCTGGAGTGATTGTGTGTGTCTGTGTCTGGTGTGATTGTGTGTGTTGTGTCTGGTGTGATTGTGTATAGTGTGATTGTGTGTGTGTCTGTGTGTGCCTGGGTGTGTGTGGTGTTATTGTGTATGTGTGGTGTGATTGTATGTATATGTATCTGGTGTGTGTATATCTGTGTCTGGTGTGATTGTCTGTGTGTATATGTCTGGTGTGTGATTGTCTGTGTGTCTGTGTCTGGTGTGTGTGTCTGTGTCTGGTGTAAGTGTGTCTGTGTCTTTGCCTGGTATAAGTGTATGTGTGTGAGTCTTGCGTTAGTGTGTGTGTGTCTGGTTCGTGTGTGCGTGTGTGTCTGGTGCGTGTATGTCTGGTGCGTGATTGTCTGGTGCGTGATGGTCTGGTGCGTGATAGTCTGGTGCGTGATGGTCTGGTGCGTGTACGTCTGTGTCTGGCGCGTGATGGTCTGGTGCGTGTACGTCTGTGTCTGGCGCGTGATGGTCTGGTGCGTGTACGTCTGTGTCTGGCGCGTGATGGTCTGGTGCGTGTACGTCTGTGTCTGGCGCGTGATGGTCTGGTGCGTGTACGTCTGTGTCTGGCGCGTGATGGTCTGGTGCGTGTACGTCTGTGTCTGGCGCGTGATGGTCTGGTGCGTGTACGTCTGTGTCTGGCGCGTGATAGTCTGGCGCGTGTACGTCTGTGTCTGGCGCGTGATAGTCTGGCGCGTGTACGTCTGTGTCTGGCGCGTGATAGTCTGGCGCGTGTACGTCTGTGTCTGGCGCGTGATAGTCTGGCGCGTGTACGTCTGTGTCTGGCGCGTGATAGTCTGGCGCGTGTACGTCTGTGTCTGGCGCGTGATAGTCTGGCGCGTGTACGTCTGTGTCTGGCGCGTGATAGTCTGGCGCGTGTACGTCTGTGTCTGGCGCGTGATAGTCTGGCGCGTGTACGTCTGTGTCTGGCGCGTGATAGTCTGGCGCGTGTACGTCTGTGTCTGGCGCGTGATAGTCTGGCGCGTGTACGTCTGTGTCTGGCGCGTGATAGTCTGGCGCGTGTACGTCTGTGTCTGGCGCGTGATAGTCTGGCGCGTGTACGTCTGTGTCTGGCGCGTGATAGTCTGGCGCGTGTACGTCTGTGTCTGGCGCGTGATAGTCTGGCGCGTGTACGTCTGTGTCTGGCGCGTGATAGTCTGGCGCGTGTACGTCTGTGTCTGGCGCGTGATAGTCTGGCGCGTGTACGTCTGTGTCTGGCGCGTGATAGTCTGGCGCGTGTACGTCTGTGTCTGGCGCGTGATAGTCTGGCGCGTGTACGTCTGTGTCTGGCGCGTGATAGTCTGGCGCGTGTACGTCTGTGTCTGGCGCGTGATAGTCTGGTGCGTGTACGTCTGTGTCTGGTGTATGTGTGTCTGTCTTTGCCTGGTATAAGTGTATGTGTTTGAGTCTTGCGTAAGTGTGTGTGTGTGTGTATCTGGTGCGTGTTTGCGTGTGTGCCTGGTGCGTGTGTGCCTGTGCCTGTGTGTCTTGTGCGTGTGTGCGTCTGTGTCTGTGTCTTGTGCGTGTCTGTGTGCCTGTGTCTGTGTCTGGTGCGTCTCTGGTGCGTGTGCCTGTGCCTGGTGCGTGGGTGACTGCCTGGTGCGCGTGTGCCTGTGTGTCTGGTGCGTCTAGTGCGCGTGTGCCTGGTGCGTGTGTGTGATTGTGTGTATTGGGAGAAAAAGATGATTGATGCAAACAAAAACAAAGACCATGATGTTATCTTCTCAGTTTATTTCAAATTTTCAAAGACGCTACAACATAAAAATGACATCAAGTATGAGTTTCTAATCTTTCATCAATGGGGGACGTTACATGAAAACATTTTAAAATCTTAAGCTAGAAGTAAATAAAAAAGTTACAACACAAAATTACTGAAAATAGAATTTCATCTGTATACTATCGCCAAACTTCACATTTCTTTTCCGGGTTCATTTTCGAACCTTTTTTGCAATTAAAGGCCTTGGAAAACTCAATGCTGTTGGACAGAACACCGTTGACTCTGAAATACATTCGAAAAAATATATTGCTTTGGACTTAGGAATACATCAGAAGTCTACAAATAATTTACTGGCCTTTTTTTTGGGGGGGGGGGGGATACATCAGAAGTCTACAAATAATTTACTGGCCTTTTTTTTGGGGGGGGGGGGGGGATACATTAGAAGTCTACAAATAATTTACTGGTTGGTTTCGGGGAAATACGTCAGGAGTATAGAAATAATTTCCTGGCTTATTTTTATGTGATTATAAAACGAGTTTACACAGAATTAACTTGCTGGGATTTTAGAGGGAATATATCGGTCTACAATTAACATAATTTACTTTCAAGTTTTGCGGTTATTTTTGCTCTTTTATACAGCAAAAAAAAAAATGTTTCCGAATTTGAAAAACTCGGAGATGCCATAACAAAAGGAGAAAATTTTGTAGTAGTTATTTAGAATAAATCAATGCACTTGTACTATTTTTAATTGCCATGAACTTAGCGCTCTCATGATGCAGAATGTCCAATAAAAATGTATTAACCTAAAGTTGGTCGTGCAAGTACAAGGCATTTTTACCTGAACTTTGGTTCCGTGTGTTCGTCATTGTAAAGTCCGGAAGGAGACTTAATTTGCACAGTGCACCAGACCTGTGAGATCAAGAGAATAGAGAAATCAAGGGAGGCAATTGAAGGGGAGGCAAGTTAAAGGAGAAATCAAAAGTGAAGGGGGAGAGGCAAGCTAGAGGAGAAATCAAGGGAGGGGGAAATAGTCCTAAACGGGTCTTATGGTCAATGAAAGAAAGGGAAGCGATAACTAAGTGAACAAAGAAAACGCTTTAAGGACACCTTCAAAGCGTCTCTGAAATCTTTCAGCATTGACCCTGCCACCTGAGATAGGGAAACATGGCATCGAATCGTGAAAACTGGACCCCAAATAAATTGCATAAAACAAGATAATGCTGGCAAGAAAAGCGTGAGTGGGGAAAAAAAGCCAATGACACAAGCTCCAGATCCAGTGTGCATCTAAACATTCCAGGCTCAAACACTCTTCCTTACTAATGAGGCACAAACTTCCAAGTTCTAAGCTCTCAGCCTCCATGATGACAAGTGGCCATTATCCAAAGATGCATGTTGACCATATTTAATACAACCTGACATATAATATAAAGCTAGATTAAATAATATAAAGCTAGATTAAATAATATAAAGCTAGATTAAATAATATAAAGCTAGATTAAATAATATAAAGCTAGATTAAATAATATAAAGCTAGATTAAATAATATAAAGCTAGATTAAATAATATAAAGCTAGATTAAATAATATAAAGCTAGATTAAATAATATAAAGCTAGATTAAATAATATAAAGCTAGATTAAATAATATAAAGCTAGATTAAATAATATAAAGCTAGATTAAATAATATAAAGCTAGATTAAATAATATAAAGCTAGATTAAATAATATAAAGCTAGATTAAATAATATAAAGCTAGATTAAATAACAAAGCTACATTAAATAACAAAGCTACATTCAATAACAAAGCTACATTCAATAACAAAGCTACATTCAATAACAAAGCTACATTCAATAACAAAGCTACATTCAATAACAAAGCTACATTCAATAACACAAAGCTACATTCAATAACACAAAGCTACATTCAATAACACAAAGCTACATTCAATAACACAAAGCTACATTCAATAACAAAGCTACATTCAATAACATAAAGCTACATTCAATAACATAAAGCTACATTCAATAACATAAAGCTACATTCAATAACATAAAGCTACATTCAATAACATAAAGCTACATTCAATAACAAAGCTACATTCAATAACAAATCTACATTCAATAACAAATCTACATTCAATAACAAATCTACATTCAATAACAAATCTACATTCAATAACATAAATCTACATTCAATAATATAAATCTAAATAATATAAATCTAAATAATATAAATCTAAATAATATAAATCTAAATAATATAAATCTAAATAATATAAATCTAAATAATATAAATCTAAATAATATAAATCTAAATAATATAAATCTAAATAATATAAATCTAAATAATGTAAATATAAATAATATAAATCTAAAAAATATAAATCTAAATAATATAAATCTACATTAAATATCTACATTAAATAATACAAATCTACATTAAATAATACAAATCTACATTAAATAATACAAATCTAGAAACTATTTCCATCCACCTTTACACTACAGTAGATACAGATTACAGGCCATCATCTCACCTGTGAGTAAGCAGTGAAAAACATTTGCTCCTTAGTAAAGTTAAAAAACGGAATCAGATAATCGGATGATTCTCCATACTTCTTGTACACTTGATAGGCCAACATAAAGCCGCCATTGTCACACATATTATCATTAAGTGAACCATTAGCATCTGAATACTGAAATAGAAAGATTTGAACCATTTCACCCACATGCACACTATGTTGAAGGTAATTGCTTGTATCAGCGTCCCCTCTGTAAAAATATTTTTTTTTTAATAAAAAAAAAGTCAAATTCAAGATCTTCCAACTACCAATGAGAATTAATGTAAATATGTAACTAGATTATTTAAAAAGAAATTTGTTAGGTTTATGAAACAAGCGAAATAAAAATGTTTCGTTTAAGGAAAAGAACCACTAATCATTGTAATTTATCTGCAAATGGCAGGGTTTAGCTCCATTTCTGCTATATAAAACAAAAATAACACCAATTATTAGCTAACTTTCGGATTGATTCGTGTATTATGAACTTGTTCTGAGAATGGGAAGTGGGGGTTAAAAAAAAAGGTGTCAAAAACGTAAGAACGAGATTAAATCCATTTATACATCCACATCTCTCCATTAAGAATAATTTATTCCACTTATTTCGCTATCAAACAAAATAATTGATCACCAATAATTAACTAATTAACTTTTTGTAAAAAAAAAAAAAGGTTTGTAACATCACTGTAAAAGACAATGGTTAGAAAATGGCAGCGTGGGTGGTCATCGTTAAGTCGCCAAGAAATTGACAATTATAACTTGTTATAAACCTGGTGGTGGCACAAATGGGGGTAGTGGTGTGTGTGTAGTCAGCCGACGCAAATTGCACCAGGCTAGCGCTAGACGAGCGGTCAACCGTGACGAGTTACGACGGTTAGCCGAGTCGAGTGTCAACAGGACGGTTCGGGAAGGATCGACGTTGTAAACAGAGCTCAGGAGCGTCACGAGAGTTGTCATCTGACCACCTAGAAACGTCGACGTTTCTGTCCGGTTCGATAAGGCCAGCAGGGACACTATATAAGAGCGGAGGTGTCGCAGTCAAGACGGTGGAGAAAAGGGGAGGCTCAATACAGCGAGGTTCAGAAAAGGGTTTCACAACAGAAGGTTCACTACAGCACAGTTCAATGGTGTGGTTCTGTACGGAGCATTACGACGGTTCAGTGCGGAGTACTGTCAAGTACAGTTGAGTCGACTGGCGTCTTGATCTTGGTCTGCGATCGAGTCCGACACAACGAGCCTACTGTGTGAAGTCAGTCCTGAACTGTTGAACCCAGCGCAAGCCCGGAAGGAGACGGAGAGGCCAGTGCAAGAGTTGATACGGCGGTACGGTGTTATCGGAGAGATATTTGTACAGTGTATGTGTTGCCAATTGTACCGTATTGGCTGTTACTTATTCAACTATTAAAGTGTTACGTTACTTTGGAGCCCTGACTTGTCAAGTTCTTTAAGTTGGTGGTGTATGGTGCAGTTTGCAGAGAGCCTGGATAGTGAGATTCGTAACATTATTTTACAATATAATATACTTATATTTGTTGTCTGCGCTGGACGTTACAAAGTATCACATCTGGAGTTGCGTATCCATGGGAAATACTGCGATTCTCATTAAAATTCGGACTTGAAGAATTGTTACAATATTTAAGTATTTAATAAAGTTCCCCATTCTAACCTTGTGATGTATTGAGCAGATGATGTAAAGGTCACCAGGGTTAACGAGCTTGTCATAGCCAGCCTTTACTTTCCCCCAACTAATGTCAGGTACCCATTAGAGTTAGGTGGATTCCGAGGCGTCTATAGATACCGAATTTAAAAATCTAGTCTTCGCCAGGATTTCAACCTGTGACGCCCGGTTCAGAAGCCAAGCGCTTTGCCGCTCAGCCACTGCTATTCCACAGTTTATAAGCGAGATGTGAAGTGTGGTTTTGTAGGGACAAATGTCTTTAGTTGAACTAATGATCGAAAAGTCTAAAATCTACAAGAACTTAAGTTTGGACATTTTAGCTTTTCAGTTTTAGAACTAAAAATACAGAATTTTAAATGTATAGCTCAACGCTTCAAGCCTTCTGTACATATGATACGCCCCAGATTCTAGCTGTTTAAACTTCTCTATACATAATACGCCCCAGAATCTAGCTGTTTTAAACTTCTCTAGATATGGTACGCCCCAGAATCTAGCTGTTTAAGCTTTTAACTGTTAAGTCAAATATATAGACCTAAGCTTTATGATTTGAAGTACTGTTTTGACCCTTTTACAAGTCCAGATATTATACATCAAAGCTTAATATATTTTTTTTGTGGGGAGGAGAGATTTTCATACTTTGAGGAAAAAATATCAATAGCCTTTTGGTGTATCCGGTGTACAAAATAAAGGGAGTAGGTTTTTAGTTCAAATATGCTTATGCTAATTTTTGTGTACGGCATAATGAAATGTTCTAAGCGCTTCATTTGTGACAAAATAATTTTGAGATTGAGACAGACGTTCAAATATATGAATTAAAACATAAATAGACAATTGACTGCCTTGTGAACGAAGATTTGAGGCAAAGACCAAATGCCAAGTAGAGTGATGTTAAAATTAAAATATTTAGCTCCAGAGATTTTCAATTGAGAGTCCTAGACTTGTGAAAGTCTCCATTAGGTAAACCCAGCCGGGAAGAGTTTCACGCCTTACCTGTTCCTGCACTGAGTACTGACTGTACTGATCAACTAGACATTGGAGTTGATTGTGAAAACCTTCTCGTGCTGTTGAAGTAGCAAAGATCTCGCCATTAACCTCAGACAGGGTGTCCTTGTCATAGGCATGCAGCATCTCGTGACCAATCGTAAAGGCGATGTTGGGATAGTATACGGAACTGAAGACAAACCAAGGGAAGGCAAGTTAGGCGAACTAATGGAAGGAAGGCAAATAGGACAAAAAATCAAGGGGAGGAAAATGAGAAATCAACGGGAGACAAATTAGACATATCAAAGGGAGGCAAATTAGGACAAAAAATCAATGAGGCAAATTAGGACAAAAAATCAATGAGAGGCAAATTATACAACAAAAATTAAGGCGAGGCAAATTAGACCAAAACAATCAAGGGGAAGCAAATTAGACAAAACAAGGGAGAGGCAAGACAAAAGAATTAAAGGGGAGGCAAGTTAGACAAAGAAAAATCTAGGGGAGGCAAGATAAACAAATTTAAAAAAGGAGGAGGTAAGTGAGATACATGAAATGTACGTTTAAATACGTTAGATAATATCGCCCTTAAGAACACTTCTACACATTGATGCTCTTTAAAGATACAAATGTGTCTGCTAATTCCACTACTTTTACATTAAAACAATCCATCATACTCAAATCCTTTCCAGTGTGAACATTTATTGTGCCCATCTTCTGGTAAGACATTTTCTCCTATTTACTTTCCCCAGCGTATATTTCATGCTAATAGCATGCGTGTGTGGTATAGCTGGGCGAAGGTCTATATTCTGCCTTTAAGCGCTAAGGTAACTCGTGAGTCTTCAGTTAAAACTCCAGCCCTTACATTAGTAGCCATAACGCTTTAGGCCACTATATAAAAGATGGGTCGCGAGTTGGCGCAATGGATATAAATATCCATAACTATATGCGTTTCTTGTTTCCAAGTAATGTTGGATGGCTGAGACAAGTCATATCTGCGATGAACTGCAGTGGTTTACAGATCTGTCAGAAATAGGATTTGTGGGCTAGTGTCTTGCTTGGGCCTCTCGATAAAATATGCAGCTCTGTGAAGGACATGGTTGGCCTTCTCTCCATTTTTTGCTTTATTGGTATTGTAAATGTTAAAGAGCCGGCCATTGGTTTGTGGCACTAACATCTAGTACAAATATGCGATAAGATTCTCTACCATAAAACTTCCGCCCTTCTTTCACCATGGTTACACCAGAACCAAGCACATACATTCCATAACACGGACATCCCATTCAACTACGTTGATCGTCTAGACACAAGATTCCTTTTGAAAAGAAGTTTCACCACAAGCAGCTGAAGTAGCGTGGATCTCACCATTCAACTCAGGCAGCTGAACTATCCGAGAGTCATTCTTCCCAAACTCAGAAAATCCTGGGAAGGCTAAGATAAAACTCATCCCAGAACACGAACATCAACCAATTAGTTTTTAATTTGGCTTGATTCAATACAAGGTTAATAAAGATGAAATACTTACGGGGGGAAGGACTCTTCAAAGAACGGAAACTGGAGATAGGCTGATGTAATGTAAACGGCGTTGTCAAGATATGTTGGGATTGTTTCGATAGGAACTACCAACCACCTTGAACAAAACATGAAAAACGCTGTTAAATACATGAAAAGATTTTAAAATAACGTACATTATAATAGATTTAGTTGAAAGCACAAGTTAATGTCTTAAAAACAATTATAGTTGAAATCTATACAAGATATATCCATTTATAACCATACCGTGTAATGCCGAGCTTGTAAAATACTCGTCTATGTAAATGTTAATATAGTCATGGGCTACTGAACCTAATGAACCAGGAGAGTGCTGAGATTCTTATGTCCACCGGAAATTTAACTCTAAATCCACCCCTATTCAAAACAAATTAACCAGCGTAAAAATATTGCTTTACCAACTTTTCACCACAAATAGCCTCAGATACAAAAGTGAAACAATTCCAGAGAAATATGTATAAACATGTTCCTGCATTTCAAAGTTTTCGACTGCTACTGAAAAACAAATAATATATGCAGAAATTATTCTAGAATACGGGGCATTCTTTGTAAAGATGACTTGAATCCTATTTTTTGACATTTTATAATGCGTTTAAGAGAACTATTTTCCTATCGGTGTCGAAAAACGAAAGTGTTTCTATTTAAATTGAACCACACCAATACTATGATGTTAATGTGGAGTTGAAATGTTTTCAAAAAGGGCTATTCCTAATTTTAGGGGTATATACCAAAAAAACAAACTTACTCGTCATTGTCGTAACTATTGTTGTAGTATTTCACTATGTCTTTACTTGCAGTAAAAGCGGTCACATATTCATAACACTTTAGAAAATCATCATCGCTTGCAATTTGAAGTCCTTCGTAATACAAATCTAGCTTGGTCACATTCAAGATCCAGTCTGGGTAGCCTATCCGAAAGTCAATAGACGTCGCTTCTTCCTCCAGGGTCTCCCTAGACTTGTCATCCAACCAATGAATGGTCTCTAAGTTGGAAATGAATTCCTCTCGAACTTTCTCGGCAGTAAAACTGGCCTGTGAGATTGAAAACAGAGCAGGGTATAACACTTGAACATTGAAGTATTGACTCTCACTTGCCAGAGAAACGGATAGTACGGCTAGAGACACTAAGACCTTGCTTTCAGATGGTGACCTACTCAGTCGTCCTGACCTAGCTGTGTTACTATATCAAGATGAAAGTTTGAGAACCGCGCAAACGAGTAGCGCTTCTGTAAAATATGGAAAACTTAGAATTCTATGAAGAAACTATTTGATGTCATCGCGCTAATCTAAAAAGAAAAAATCGTTTTATTGCCTTGCTTGTATTACCCACCAGGTCGTAATTAGATTACCTACCTACCCAAGAATTTCTATTCAAATATAGAAATGCTAAGATAAACTCCCTACCCCCCCTCAAAACCTATTCGCGAAAAACATTCTTAAAGCTAAAAAAGATTTGACATTAACAAAACAAGCACCCTTTGGGTCAGCATTCCAACATATGAGCATTATACAAGATACAAAACACCGCCCCTTCACGAAAACACCGCCCCTTCACGAAAACACCGCCCCTTCACGAAAACACCGCCCCTTCACGAAAACACCGCCCCTTCACGAAAACACCGCCCCTTCACGAAAACACCGCCCCTTCACGAAAACACCGCCCCTTCACGAAAACACCGCCCCTTACCGAAAACACCAGCCTTCACGAAAACACCAGCCTTCACGAAAACACACCCCTTCAAGAAAACACTCCCTTTTACGTTTTCTATTTTACTTTAAACGTTTCGGACATTCTATGGAAATGTTTACATTCCAGCCCCAAACTCTTACAGAACTGCAGGGTCTTAGCTCAAAATCCCAGAGACTTGCAGGGTCTGAGCTCAAAATCCCAGAGACAACAGAACCTCACGACCAGCGAGCCCTTTACTAGTAGTAGGATTCGAACCCACTGTTTAGACTTACTATTTCCCTTCTATTCTTGTGAGTCTTCAAGTCTTCATTTATATAGGCAGCACTAAGAGCGAAGCCAAAGTTGTCAAAAGTCTTCCCCAGACACAGCTCTGTTCTGTTGGTGTCATTCAAGAACTGGACATCTTGCTTGATCTTGTTAAACTCAATAGGCATGTAGTCCGTGAGTACGTTGATCATTGCCCAGATCATGTAGTTGGCTTGAGTTCTGGGGACAACGATGTCATCAGGTCAGTGAGGCAAGATAATGTTAGACTAATAAGATACTTTATCCAAGTGCAGTTTCATACACGAAAACAAACGCGTGCCTGAAATTATTTGTCAATTTTTTAGTCAATTTGTTTCCACCACTTTTATAACAATTTAAGCTTTTTTTTCAATGAGTAGGAAATATTTACGTAAGCTACACATTTAGATTATATATCGTAGCTTCATACTACGCCAATACTTTCGTTTTGTTTTAAACTGTAATGGTAACAGGTCAATATTACACTCGACAAAGAAAATATACGTTTTTATTTGAATTTTGTAGGATCGATTATTTAGCTCTGGACTAATGAAAAAATTGAACATTTTCACCCCTCTCTCATCGCCCACATCCCAACGAAATAAATTTATTGTTCAGGAAATGCCACTACAAAATAAATAGTTCAGCGAATGTCTCGAAAAAAATTAAACAGTTCAGGGAATGTACAAATGTACTCAAAAGTATATGAAATTCTAATGAGCCCCGAAACAAGACTCACGCGTAGGGGATGAAAAAGTTAATATTTGGCTCAACAATAGTCTAATTGTACATTGGAAAAAGTTTTAGGAAACGTGTCCAGATCTTTTGGGCTAGGATGGGCTAGGTAGGGACATATTTAGACGAGCGAAATCAAGCGAAATCAACGTTTCATGTCTTCAACTCTTTAATCACAGACCAAAATCAGACAAAATTTAATGACTAGATAAATGTATTTAAAAAAAGTTTTATCAGATTGATTAAAAAAAAACAAAAAAAACAATCAAATTACTAGAAAATTTATTGGAGCCATTTTCAAGAACCGAGTCTGCCTAGGTTCCAGGTTTGCCAATGAAGTGTTCTCAAACTGATAAAGAATTGGAAACACTTGCTCCTGTAACGCAAATCTAACTTCCACTTTTGCGCGCCAAGCATTTAAATAAGAATGCCTCTGCAAAACAATTTTATAGCAATAACCTAATACTCTACGAGATGATCCATAGTCTGACTTATGGCAGTTATGGCAGTCAATAAGTGGCAATCAAATGCAGTAATAATTTAGGTAAAAAGAAAAACATCTAAAAGTACATTATTAATAAAGGCTTACAAATTACAGAAACACTTACTCGTGGCTCGTAGAACGGATTAACTCGTTGAGATTGCTGAAATAATGAGATGAGACGACTGAAAGTCTGCTGTCATTTCGATATTTTCCGCTGAGTGTTTTCTTCAGATAATCTTCTATGTTAATCTAGGGAAACAAGGTGATAGTCATTTTTGTACATAATTGTAAAGCATATACTTTTAAAATAGAAGGATTTAATTTTAGATATTTACCCAAGATTTGAAATGAGATTTTAATTCTCCTAAGTCGATGTAAGTGGTTTCATGGGGCAGGGATTGCTCTTCCTTTCCTTCGAAAATCTGAAAATTAAAATATTTAAATTTAAATATTTTTTTTGGGCAACAGCCACTCACCGGGCAACAGCCACTCACCGGGCAACAGCCACTCACCGGGCAACAGCCACTCACCGGGCAACAGCCACTCACCGGGCAACAGTCACTAGGCAATGTAAATGGATACTACCTAAACCAAGACTAACGTATCAATGGACTATAAACACACAAGTTAACATTTAGCTGAAAGATTGACAATTTAAGTCAACCCTAAATTGGAAACATTTTTCTTAGTGAAAGTGTCCAGATCTTTTGGGTTCCATTGGTTGTTTCCATTGGTTGGTTCCATTGGTTGGTTCCATTGGTTGGTTCCATTGGTTGGTTCCATTGGTTGGTTCCATTGGTTGGTTCCATTGGTCCTGTGAACTGTAGGTCAATTTACTACGATCACGTGTGATTAGCTAGTGAGTCTATTCGGCCCCAGAGTGAAAATGGTCTTTAGGAAGTTAAAGAAACAAAAAGAAACTTTTTCTTAAGAATTTCGTTCATATTTCTATCACGTGATAATGCAAGATCATCAACAGTCTTCTCATAGTCCACACATTCTTATAGGGCCTCTGTCGCTGTAGTATATTAAACCAAATTTCCCCTGTTTGTCTTAGGAAAAGGGCCAACTTTGTCCAAACAGTTTATCGGAGTGAAGATTTCATAGGTCTAGATTCGAGGAGTCCTAGACTCAACTTTAACAATTACAAATTGGGTGCACAGTCGAACAGTAGGTCAATGCAAAACGTCAGTGGTTAGTGGGTCAGTTCAATGGACAGCAGATTAATGCACAAATATCCCCTTGAAGGTTAGTGGGTCACCCACACACGCAGAGTAAATCACAACAGAAAAAAAAACCCACAAATCTTACCTCTGCCATTTTTTTCTCAAATTTGTAAATGTCCTGCACTTTGCTTGAAACTGTTTCCGGATCTCCGCCCAAAAGTTTGGCGATTTCAGTCACCATGGTAACGAACTTGTCTGATGTTTGTAGAAATGTGGAGGGTATAGCCAAGCCACCATCAAACTTCAGGGATGACAAAAAGTTTCGATTTAAAGTTCTATGTAAAAATGCTCAGGGAGTACATTTGTCATGATATAATTCTAGCAATGTAGAGTCATGAAAATAAAATACCTTCTAAAATATTGTTACAATTAGTTGGCGCAAAAAGGATTCATTTGCTTTGTATAAATTGGTATACGCGCACATAACACAGGGTTAATAATAATAATAATAATACTAATCACCAGAACATTCTCAGTGGCTCCCAATCTAGGGACTACAATGACCTTTGTTTCTCTGTAGCCAAACTCGACCCTGACAGTGCCAGTGAATGAATACTCGTTCGTTTCTAACATAATATTGGCAATGTCTTCGATTCCGGTCAAGGATGAGCATATGCCAAAGGGGTGTAAAAACAAAGACTAGAGCTAGATATGGAAAGATATGGAGAAAAAACAGTTAATTTATTAGCGTCTTCGTAGGCAGTCTAGTTTTGTTAATCGAGAAGTTTTGGACACTTCAATTTGAATTGTCAACAATTGTCTCCCTTTATTGTTGGCCTTTTGTCTTTGTTCCTTTGGTTAGATTGGCTAAGTGGCCAAGATTTCATGAACAGGCAGCATGAATAGTTCTATCCAGAGTAATTCAAGATCTATATCATTCTATATGAATCTAGGTCATTATCCCCCGTGTGAACACCAGTCACATGAGGAAGCATAAAACCCTAGTGCAAAGCCAAGTCCCCTGGATGACAAAGTGGTCATAATCTAACCACGATGGACAACCTATATATACCAGTCTATATTTTCTAGATCAACATTACTTACCTTAATGACATACTGTGACACATCTTTGTCCCAGTCGATAATTGTTCTAAAGAGACTGTATATTCCAAGCATGTGCATCTTCTCCACGGACCACTGCAAGTTCCAGTTCTTACTTTTCCACTCGTCAATGTTTGCACTTGTAAGTGTCCACGAGCCAAACTGGCTAATCATCTGGAGATTGAAGTTTTGTGGTTTCAGTTATTTACAGAAGTAGGGGAAACTTGTACACAAACATGTTGAATGAGAAATTGTTTTCATGGTTAAAAAAGACCAATATAAACATTACCTGTGCTGTACTTTCTAAGCACTGAAAACGTGACGCCAAGGCCATGTGAATCCTAAGACTAACCTTAAAGCACGACCGCTCAGAAACCCATCAGATGGGATAACAGTTAACTGGATGGGGTCTCTTGATTACCTGCATTTTGGGATTACTGGGTTACCTACCGAGAGGGAACATTAAGTCACCTGCAGATACTACCTGCAGGATATGATACTATGTTAAAATCATTAAGCTACCAGTAAGAAGGGATAACAAGGTCAGCAAGGCATGACTAAGTTACCTGTAGGTGAGTACATTACTTTACAATACGTTACAACTGCCGGAATCACCACCATACCGGCCGGCGGTACGTTTCCCAACTTCCAACTTGCCAGCAGGATGTCACCATCTTGTCCGCAGGATTTTACCCTATTTGTATATTTGTAGCAGTATTTCAACACGATACCCGCAGTATGTCGTTACGTAGTCTATAGGATGTCGCGCTACCACCAGGATGTCGCGCTACCACCAGGATGTCGCGCTACCACCAGGATGTCGCGCTACCACCAGGATGTCGCGCTACCACCAGGATGTCGCGCTACCACCAGGATGTCGCGCTACCACCAGGATGTCGCGCTACCACCAGGATGTCGCGCTACCACCAGGATGTCGCGCTACCACCAGGATGCCGCGCTACCACCAGGATGTCGCGCTACCACCAGGATGCCGCGCTACCACCAGGATGTCGCGCTACCACCAGGATGTCGCGCTACCAGCAGGATGTCGCGCTACCAGCAGGATGTCGCGCTACCAGCAGGATGTCGCGCTACCAGCAGGATGTCGCGCTACCAGCAGGATGTCGCGCTACCAGCAGGATGCCACGCGACCAGCCGGATGCCACGCGACCAGCCGGATGCCACGTGACCAGCAGGATCTTACATCACCAACAGGATCTTACATCACCAGCAGGATCTTACATTACCAACTGGATTTTACATTACCATTTGGATGTTACATTACCAGTTGGATGTTTTGAATGCCATGAGTCGAGATGTTTCCCTGATTCAGACAAGTTTGATAGTAATGTTTGGCTTTGGATAATGCTTTGGAACTTTTACCCATGATTTCGATTGTGTCTTTTTGAAGTAACTGAAAAAAATAAACAAACTAATGAAACTATCTGTAATACTAGCAAGATGCCACTGGCCAAAATTAAATTAACCAAATTTAAATTAGCAGGGTAGCATCGCTACGCTCTACTATCAAGAGGGTGTTATCGCTACGCTCGAATCAGAGGGATGGGATCGCTACGCTCGAATCAGAGGGATGGGATCGCTACGTTACCAGCAGGGTGGGATTACTACTCTACCAGCAGGGGGGTTGGGATCACTACGCTACCAGCAGGGGGGTTGGGATCACTACGCTACCAGCAGGATGGGATCACTACGCTACCAGCAGGATGGGATCACTACGCTACCAGCAGGATGGGCTCACTATTACCAAGTTGTGCAGTTTATTAAAAGCTCTTGGCAATAAATCTAAATTAAAGCTTTAATATACCACTATCATCTGTAAGAAGACATGAACTATAACATTTAAAGTCATTTTCCTTTTTGATGCTCCATTCTCATTTGGTTCAATGTTATAGTTTGACATGAGGATGCCTCTTTAAATATGACACTCCGATTTGTGGTTTCATTTAGATCGGCCACAAACGGTAGCTTAATCTATTGAATAGCAATCCGTATTGGTGAGCCGACCCGGCTTTAATTGGATTCCCAATTAGTTACATTCAACCCAAACCAAAATTACAAAGTAAAGATGCATGCAAGGTTCGAACCCGGAACCACCCAGATGACAATTCAGAGAGCAAACCATCAGGCAACCAGTTTTAAGAAAGGGGGAAGTAAAAAAAAAAGGCCCAGTACCCAGCTTTCATTTCAGCTCTAATTTAAAACTGCAGGGTTATCACCCTTGTACCTTGTATAGGTCTGTCTCTATTTTATCTGCCACTTCGTTGTCCATATCCCAGATGAATTCTCCAGCGGGAATTTTGGCTTTGGCCAGCATGTTGCCACAGGAGAAGTTGTACATGTCTTCACAGGGATCCACCGCAACGTTCAGTTTTCGAACCATGTAGGCCGCGGCGATTATACAATCTCGACTCAGGCAAAGCTAGAGCAATCATTAAAAGAAAAAAAGTATGCTTTTAATCGGCTACATAATTAAATATCTAAATTACAAAAGTAAATAGTTTGAAAAGGCTAAACTATTTGGCGAATTGTAGTTTGGGATTGGTCTTTAGCGGGAAATGGGAAGCAATCGAATTTTTACTGCATAACTGATTGAAATTAACCTTCCGTAGGTCTGTCCTATAGATCTCAGAAACAAGAGAAAATTGAAATCTTGCACAATAGTTCAGATCATGCAAAGTTCTGATGCAACGGCTACTTTCTTTTCCTAAGTGAATCATCTAATTATTAAAATTATTGAATCAGATTTTTCAACAAAAAAATAAAAAAATTAAAACACCCCATTTTAATGAGAAACTTCAAGGGAAGTAAGTATTAAAAAGGTCACAGGCTTCATTTATAAATCAAGCTTCATTCATAGATTCACGCATTGGTACAAAAAAAATAGCATCTAAGGTCACAATGGAAAAATGTCAATGCATCATGATAAAATATATTTTCCATTTATTAACTAACTCATTGAATGGAATAAAAGAATTTTGATACGAACTGTTTTAGTTACAAGTTTCAAAAATAACGAACTACTTTTATAGCCCGCTTTTTTGACATACTGTTAATAGGCATATATATTTGACAGGCTGTATTCTCGGCATCACTGCTATACACAAATGCATTACTAGTACTAGGCCAGTATAGATATACAAAGTCAGTGGAGGTACAATTTCGTAAACTAAAAGATATTTACTTTGTACATTGTGATGTCGCTGACTATATGATAGATGCTACAGATGCAACTAGGACATTGAACGTGTCCTGTCAATACCAGGTTGGCATGCATATAAGCCAACATTTCCAGTGTTCAGTGTACTTACATAACTTTCCGACTCTTGCTTGTATTGGCTGCAATCCTCCGTCAAGAAGAGCTTCACTGCTAATGGAACAATAATGGCTGTAGCTATGACAATGACTCCTGTAACTATGTAAAACGTTTTGTTCCTAAATATAGCAGGACATCTAATCAGCCTGCGTCTGCCGTTGATCAGGTCCACCATTCCATTGTCCGACACAGTGTCCATCTCGTCCTTGGAGAATAAAAGTAATGGATTTCAAATAGTTTGCAATTTTTTTATAGAAA